>VZUI01033031.1:0-13914 GCA_013401135.1 Cettia cetti
AATAAAATAAAATAAAATAAAATAAAATAAAATAAAATAAAATAAAATAAAATAAAATAAAATAAAATAATAAATAGTTGGCACACGGGATCCCAGGTTGAGTTTTCACCTCACTGGGTTATTGTAATATCCCTTTACTGGCTAAACAGTGAAGTGACAGAACCACATTTCTACAATGGTGCTGATTTAAAACAGAGGTTTTTAAAATAGATATTTAACAACATTTGTTCTATTTCTTTTTCTAATGTAATCTAAATACAAAACTGCACTTTGCCTGAAAGAAATACTGAAGAACTATTAGAATGTAACTTCAGAATATTTAAATAATGTGGGAAATCAAGTCCAATTTTAAGGTAAAGTAAATACTCCTGGTCATGAGTTGCACTGAAAGTTGAAAATGCTTCAGTACGCCCACTAACCTCATCTGAAAACTGGACACAGACTTTTGAATTATTACCTCCTTTCAAAAAACTTATCAAACACCACCTTACACATTTTTCTTACCTTTGAGGTTCTAGGTTGGTTTTTTTTCTCTAGTTTCTTCTCTCTGAGGGTGAAAAGCTATTTGCACTACATCCTTTGTGCTTTCAGGTGGAAATGTTACTCTGCTGCAAAGTGATGGTGAGTTTCTGTGTCTGCACGCAGGAGCAGTGTGTCAACACAGTCCCACCAGATGCACACCTCTGCAGAGCAGTGCCAGCAGAATGTGGGGCTTTAGAAGCTGTCCTAGCTGGTCTTCAAAGCAGGAAACAGCCTCACAGGAAACCAGGGCTGACCAGTTTTCCTTCCCAGGACTGGAAAAGGAAGCCATTCAACCTGGGGGTCACCACTACTTGCAGTACAGGCAGAGTGAAGTGGATCAGATCTGCAGGTGGGATTCAACATCCACACTAGTGAGACTTCCTGCACTACATGTGTAGACAGAGACCAAACAGAACAAAAATGCTCAGGAAAAAATTAAAATGAAACATTGATCCATCACTGGATTAAATTCTCCTTCTCCCAAAACCATTCTGGAAAAAGGTTCGTGTTGGCTTCCAAATTGCTGAGATGCTGTTTAACTAATACACAAACAGAAAGGAAAATATTCTAAAAGCTGAGAAGTGAGTGCTAGCAAGGAGAGTGTAATTTAATAGCCTGAAGCTGTCTGATATACAGTCTGAGCATAACCACATTAAAAGGAACCTTGTAAACCCCCAAACTGTTAGCTATCTGTTCTGAATGGCACCCTAAATCCTTTTAACTACAACTTATTTTGGCTGAATTCTGTCAAGGCAAAATTAGCCCACGTTGCTTTCAACTGAAATTACACATTGCCACTTCCATTCAAAGCAAGACTCAAGGTCTTGCCTCCCACATTATTTGCATTTACGTATTTTTCCAGAGTGGAGTTGTCCAGAAACTTCCTCAGAACTCTACTGGACTGGACTCGAAAATTTATGCACAGAATTATTTTTAAGACAGAGTATTATGTCTTAGCACCACCCCTCAACTCTGTCCATGCCACCTCACAGGAGCTTTTCCATCACAGGCTTTACACTGGTATAATACAATAATTCCATGAGTCATGCACTGGCTGAAAGCTCTACCCCTGACACAGAGAAAACACTTCCAAAGAGGGGAAAAAACAGCTCCAATGATACTGAAGCCCTGCATGTAACACAGGAGAATTCCAGCAGGAGACCATCTCTGATATCCACTGACTTTGTTAGGCTCAGATCAACTACCAAATATGATCACCATTACAAATTTTGGGTTTGCTGGCTTCTTAAAAGAGTTAAAAAAATTGAAATCTTAATTTTATTCATGCAGAAAAACCAAACCTAACACCAGTGTAATGTCGGGCAGCAAATATCTTTGAAATAGAGCAAGTAAGGGGAGGACACACCACAGCATCTCCAGGTAAATTCCTTCCTTTCTTTCAATGAGTTTGCCAGCAAGTGTGCCAAACAGCCTGGATTGTTAAAGGTTTTATTTGTTGGTTTAGTGCCACGAGGCAGCATGATGCTGTCATTCTATGCAATACAGTTGGTCTACGGTTTCTCTGCTTCTTTGTGACTGCATGAAAAATACAAAAAAAAAACCCCCAAAAAACCAAAAACCAAATCCCAAAACAAACCACAAAAATGAACAGGAAAACTTCCTCACGAAGTATTCACTGTTCTCCTAAAGAAATTAGAGGAGTCACAGAATGTCAATACAACCAATTTCCTGAGCCCTCTGGTAACTCATGGACAGGATTACTTAATCTTTTGTAGTTCTTTTAATGCTGTGAATAGTCAACAAATTATCTGAAATCACCTATTACAGAAGATGAATGACAATAAAGTTCATGTTCACACACTGAAATCGAAGAAAATTTTTGGATTTTGTAGTAGTACTACCGAAGTAGCACTTTTCTCAACATGTCCCTCAAATATTAACTTCCCATCACAATCTCCATGGAGAGGTAGGGTTGGGACAGAAGCAAGCCCAGGAACCCAGGCTGGAGTGAGATGCTCCAGCACTCTCTATGCCAGCTGGAGATGTGGGCATTAGCAGCAGAGCTCTGCCAGCACAGCCTTTGGCTTTAGGGACTTTGGGTGGCTGTGTCCTGCAGCACTGTGGGATGTGGGAGGGGAAGCTGCACCATGGTGAGCTTGCCCAGCAGGTGAAACTTGAAAGTCAAAGTGCCGAATTGCATCACAACATTGTCCCATGGTGTCACAACGAAATGTCATGGCAAGAGGCATCAAACTGAGAACCCTTCAAGGTCTGCCATTTCCCCTTGGAGGAGATTGTCTGCTCTGCCTGGCAGAATCTGCATTCTCAGTGCACATGTAGGGAAAATTTAAAGTTTAGAATTACAGTTATGATTCATAATGGTAGACTGAATGGGAGAAGTGTGTTTAGGCTGTTTACTTCAGACTGCTTTGTGCACCTCAGCTGGTACCAAGGAGCTTCAAGCTGGCTGTTTAAGGGCTAAACTTCACATGGACTTCATAAAGCAGGGCAGGTGTTGTCAGAATTTGAATTAGCCCACCTAAGTTAGCTACCTAGATGTATAAATTTCCTTCTCAAAATATGAGAGAGAAATATGGAACAAAATGTCAGGTTTTTTTTCCATGACGTACCTTCATCTTGCCATACAGATTTTTATGCTGAATGGAAAGGGTCAAATGGCTTCTCCTAAAACACAGAAACCATTGCCAATACTTTGATTCAATGTAATGGAAGCAAGGAGAAAGGGAGAACAGGGCAGGGGCAGTTCTACAGGAAGGAGCTTAGGTCTAGATAGGGGCTTGTAATTAACCTTTTTATTTACCACTAAATTTCTTTCAGCTAAATCCAAAAAAGGCAAGTGAGAGGCTTCTGACTAGACAGTTTGCAAACTGTTATACAGTTATGGGAAAAGGATCAAAGCAAAATTCCTACATTTCCCTGTTTGTATTTCTTGTATTTCAGAGTTTCACATCAACCTTCTTGTTTGCATGAGCCTTTCTTCCACTGACACTCAAGAGCACTGCTGCAGATCTCTTATCAGGGTAGCTAAGTCTCCCAAAACTGTGTTCTGGGCACACTCCCTATAGCTGTAAGAATATCAAAATGCTCTCAGAATGTTCAGCAAAGTCCCTTAAAACCAAAGATGCAACAATTATACAATGTACCAATGAAGGAAATTATTTTATACAACAGAACTAAACCAACCAATTGGTTCTCTAGCAGGAAGAAAATGGAACTGAAAAGAGTGTATTAAAGAAGAGCAGCATTAATTCTAAAAGGTTCATATGGTTGACTTGCCAGGATAACAGCTTGACTTAATATCTCACAGCAACCTCAAATGGAAATACCCCTAAAGCAGCCATGGATGTTGCCCAAATGGAAAAACATCTGAACTTCTTCTCAGAAGACAGGTTGGAATATGACCTTGCAGAACACAGCCACTCACCAGCAACTGCTTGTACACCCCTCTCATCCAGAGTCTAACTTGTGATCCCTGAAAGGAGACAACACTACAGCAGTTTACAATAGGGACAGACAAATCATGCAGGGAAGATTCAGAAATAGCTAACAAGTTGCAAATTTTTATTTTTAGTTTATCTCATGGTAACTTCCTCATAACCATACTCTGAAACTGGAAAAAAAAAAAGAAGCAGTAATTATACACTAAAGTTGTTTCAAAGTGATTTTTCTCACCAGGGAAAAAGCTGCATTTACTCCTCTATCTTAGCACAAAACTGTCTGCTCCAACTATCTTGAGGTGAAATATTTATAAGCATCTCTCTTATTGAAACAATATTTTATGGATAAGTCCAAGGATTTTGGCTGTGGAAAAAGGCAGACAGGAAAGGACTGGGAGAAAAGTCACTTAGAATTATGTACTTTTTGGCTTCTTCACAATTTGGAAATAAAATCCATTTAAAAAGATAATATTCAAGGTAAAATTCAAGTACTTCTTTGTCACATCAACTGTTCAGAAAATGTCATGTAATTGAAAATTTTAAAGCAAAAATTTGAAGGAAATAATAGAGAATCATTACTGGTACACATTATGTGAGGTAAGGTATATCTTGATAACACTAACATTATAGTTAGTGTTATATATATAGTTAGTGTAAAGAAAACACAAAGTAAGCATCATCTCTGCCTCAATGAGTTTGTAACACAACAAATTTCTTAAAAAATAATGCAAATGTGGGGCTTTGTCTTTCCTATCCTCCACAGAAAAGCACAAATAGCATCTGTTTACATCAGCTTCTCAGAGGAATATAAACACATGCACATGTGTAGGCACACAGAAAGATACACAGTCACAATCTTAACTCTGTTGACTTTGTTTGGGACAGCCCACCAGCGCCACGTAAATGTGCTTATCTCCTGTGTTTTCCCAAAAGTGCTGAAAAATGTCATCTTCCCTGACAGAGATGGAATCAGAAAAATCCACACACACGACCACGGACAAGCATTCCACCTGGAGAGGACAGAAATACCAAACTGTATTGTCCAGAACACTCAACAGCAGCACGTAAGAAAGTTTTATTCAAAGGTACCAAAACTGCTTTATTATGGAAAGTGAAAAACCTCCTCTTTTCTCATGCTGGAAGCAAGTCTAACCAAAAAGTTGCTAGAAGTGAAAACATGCAGTTACTCTGAGGTCCATCTATCAAAGATTATTGGCAATAGTTAGCAGGACAGAGAATTTCTTGCTTGTTTACTTGGGAAAGTTTTATCAACTTGAGCAATACATTTACCATTACAGCCTTGAATGCAAATGAGGATTTTTTTTCAGCCTAACTTACTCCTAGACAACAAGCCAAGTTGAAAATATCACTGTTTCACCAAAATAAGAACAACAACACAGCGGGTCATGGCAATATACTGATAATTTTAAATCCGCTCTCCTGGCTTTATGAATATAGGAGCTAGAGAAGCACAGCTTATTGTATATTGGGGTTAGAGATCTCTAAGAACAGTCAAAAACTGCATTTAACATCTCATCTAATAGAAATCACTGCTTAATTAAAAGCCCATCAATATTCTACACTATACTGACATTGTGGTGCACTTCACATAGTCTTGTCCTGCTGATATCAAATCTTCACTATCATTTTCACTATTTCTGTTGCTTTCCTTGCTTGTCTTCAAGATGCTTGTTCATGCTCATCAAATCTAGTAAAGATTAATGCACTCCTTCAAGAATACAAGTGGAAAGACTGGAAAAGTGTGTGTAGAAAGAAAAAAATAAGATATGGAACTGAAAGAGGAAAACTTAAACAGAAGAGGAAACAGAGTCTGGTTTTCCTTGTGTTATGTATTTTTTCAGTCAATGGTGAAAAGCGATGGAGCAATCTTCCCTCTCAAATGCCAGACTTCAGGTAAAACTTCCCCTACTTAATCCAACTGCACAGGAAAGAAACAAAGGGATGAAAAAGTTCCTGTATCAAAGGTCCCTTGGGTTCTGGGCCATGGAAGGGCTTCCCTGGTCCCCAGGCAGGGGAAGGGGATTTCTGAATTCAGCAGCACCAATATTTCTGTGCCTGCAGACTCCTCCTCAGCCAGGCCAGAGCATTCCAAAGCCTCCACCCTTTGGATGTGTGCTCTGCCTATCTTCTAAGAGATTATGGCTTATGTAGATATCTCCTACACCTTTGGATTGTCAAACACAAATCAGTTGGCCAAAACTGTGACACGCCAAGTCTCAGAAATTTAAATATTGACTTGAATTGCAAAATTCAGATTTTGAATACCCCTAAATTTAGATGTGTAGGGTCAAGAGTTTAGGTTCAGTCCCTCACACACAGGAAAGCCACCTGAAAAATGTGCTTACCTGTTAACTCTCAGAATCATTAGAGTGAACTGACAAGGTTTTACTGCATACAGATAAGATTAATGGAATCTTCCAGGTTGCACAAAACCCTCAAAGGTATGGAATTACCATTTAATTTGAGCAAGCAAAGCAGACACACATTTTTGGATGCTGAAGATACTGGGATCTGGTTCAGTCCCACTCACTTCAATTTTACACATAGGTAATTTCACTGATGTCACTGGAATTACCTGACTTTTACAACGGTGCCATGCCAAAGGAGATAGAAGCTGTGTCTGCAAGGAAAGAAATGTGCAGAAGAGAAAAGATGACAAGGAAGATATGTGTAAATCAGACTTTGCAGCATTAAGTTAACCACTATCTAATCTGAAAAAATGCTGTACCTTTAACAGCATTTGGCACTGAGGAGATGGTAACAGCTTGCTGCAGAAGCCATGAGTCCAAAATCAACCTGAGGTTGGTTGTGGGGATGAGACGTGGAGGTGAAAGCAGTAAGGAAGCAGCAGTCCACCTCAGAGACCATGAGTATGTCTGGCTTCAAAATTCAGTTGCTTTGCAAACAACTGGAGGCTTCTTGCAAAGCAGAAACTAAACCTGTGATAAATCCATGTAAGCAGGAACATTTGGCAATGCATCTTCCAGAAGGGCTTGATGCAGATTTAAACAATGATTTAAATGAAATCATGAAACTGCATCAGGGCCTGAACTCTTTAGTTTCCCCAAAGCAAAATGCTTGTAAATCTGGGGAGAAGTCCATCACAGTCTATCTTTTCCTTATTTGAATTTTCAGTCGCTTCAGTTCATTTTTTCAAAAAGGCAGTATTTTTCACAGGAAGTAAAAAATTGCTTTGATCTAACAACACTCCTGCCCAGTAGCAGCTTTCTGTGAAATCAGAATTTTAGATTAATATATTATTGATCGAATTCCTGCATTAAGGAAACGTTAAACTATACAGAAAAAGGTCTGGTGTTTAGCCATGTAATATGAGAGACACAGCAGAATTCAACACAGGCAACCACAGCTCTTGCTGATAGTTGTAGCAATAGCAATAGTATGATGTATGTCTGTCTGTAATTTGGTCCTACATAGCCACACTGTGCACTTCATAGCTGGTGTTCCAGATTTGAGACTAAGAGGGACACTAAACACTTCACATTTAACTGAAAAATTCTACAGTTGTTTAGCATGAAATGGGAAATTTGATGAAGTTACTTCATGTTCTACTTAAATGGGGCAACTGTATGAGAAGAAAGGTAATGATGGTGCACCCAAAAACTGGTGCATATGAATCCAGTTATTTCATGAAGAATAAAATTTTTTTAGGAAGATATTAATGTGGAGGTGTTCAGAAACAGGCATAACTGTGCTGGAATTTGAGATGTTGCTCAGATAGCTGCAATTCTGTATTACAGAATATGCCAAAAAGCACAGATACATTTTGAGGTGGAATTTAGATCAGCACCTGCCCTGCTGAATTAGATGGTAATTTAGAATATTTTTCTTTTTATTTTTCACATTATTGATAAGGTTTTGGGGGTTTTTTTCTTAAATAAAATTGTCTAAGCATAAGAAGAAAAAGTGAAAGGAAAATAATTATTCTGGCAATATTTGGGGAGTGTTTCCTAGTTTTGCAGAATTTTCTTGAAGAAATTCAAAACTAAAAAATAATGAAAGTCATAAGAAATTAGGTTTTAAATAGGAAGTCCTTATTTTACTGAAAGATATAAAAACACTGACCTTATTTATGTAGAAGACTATAAAAAACATGGGGTTTTTTTTAAAGATTCCCATTTATTTGGCTTCTTAAGTACACTTCTTAAGTACATCGTTTTCTTAGGAATGGGCAAAAAAAAAAAAAAAAAAAAAAAGCCTGAATAATCCTTTAAAGTGTTTTAAGGACAGCTTGCAACGTCAGTCCAGGGAGCAGCCTCAGTTTTACACCAGTTGAAAATGTGGCCAGACAACTGCAATGAGTGGAAAGCTAAAAGGCACAGAAAGCCTTCCTTGGCAGGATTCGGGGCTGTGTAATCCACAAGTGCTCCCTGACTCTGAAGCCCTGGTAATGAACTATAGATCCTGACCACACAGGAATAAGTCACATTAGACAGTGTCTACTGAAATCAATAACATGTATCCAACATAGGATTTTTTTTTCTCCTACATTTCTTATGGCTACCATGTCTCTGTCATTAACCTAACAACTGAAAGGTATTTAAAATGTTTTCTGTTCTCCTGTTAATTTAGTTACGAAAATTAAATGCACATTAAGACAAAAGGGGAAAGAGAGACCAGTAAAATGAGAGCTTTATTTTTGGCAATAAAATTTTAGAGCCCCTTCTCTCCCTCCCTCCCAAACTCTCAGGTTGATTCATCTCTCATTCAAATTTAAAATGCACAGAGAGGCTGCAACAAACCCACAGAAGATTGATATGCACCGCACTCCACACATGGTTTAGCTCTTTATTCCAAAGTCTGGCATGATGATGTTGGGTTTTGTGATGATATTATTTCAATATATAATAAACAGGGTTTGCTGTAAAAACAGTGCAATGCAAGTCCCCTTTAAAAAAAAATACAAATTGTTACTATAGCGCTTGGAGAGAAAGGGAGCGAGAGATTCACAATGCAGGCTCAGAACTTGGCAACCTGTAAAAGTGCCCAGTTGAAAATTACTAACAGCTGGAGATGACAGTTGTTTTAACAGCTGAGCTGACAGGATTAATTTAAATGCACTGAAATCAAAAGTAGATAACACCTGTTTAGTCTTCCAGGGCCATTCAAAAAGGTAGGCCAGAGGAAAAAAGCAGAGCCAGGGCTGTCTGTGCGGGCATGTGTGCACCATGTATGTGTGCATGTCTGCATGTGTGAGCCTCTCCCCCTCCCTGAGCAGAGGACAGAAGCACTCCAGAGTAGAATGACATACTTTTGAAGGCTGGGGGTGCATGGCTTGTCACACAATAACAGAGAGGCCAGACCCCCGCCAGCCTGAAACATCTGGTTCCCATTGTGCCCACCCTCCTGCTCACCCTCCTTCCCCCTTCTCTTATCCAAGGTCTGTGACCCAAACCCAGCAATGGATAAAGATCACTGGGTTTAAAGCTGCAGTTCCTCACTCCTTCATCCCAGCCATTCCCCTGGGTTAATTAATGCATTCTCTTTCAGCTCCCAGTCACTGGAGCTCCCACACGCTCCCTCCCACCCGCTTCTTCCCCAAACTAAAAACAAAACAAAAAATTCCTCACCTTCCTGCCATGCCACAGCTCATAACTCGACTGTCCACAAAACAAATAAATAAATTCTGCAAGGCATGTAAGGAAAAGCATGTGAGACAGTAAGAAATTCTTTATGTGGCAGGCAAGGAGGGGCTGATTTTATCTTTGCTTCTCAGGCTCTCATCCTGCACAGCATCCTGCATGTCCCCAGGACCACAGCTGCATGTCCCAGCACAGCCCTTGCTCTGGGTACAAGCTCCAAGAGATCCAGCAAGGAGAACTGTCTGGTCCAAGAAAGGAGAATCTAGGACAATCTATGGAAACCACATCTTCTCCTAGCAGTGTAGCTACCACACAAGGCCACTGTGCCAACTTCCTATGGCACAAGAACCCTACGGGCCCGACTCTGCAGCTGCTCCACTTGCAGCATTTCCACTGAGGCAAAAGTGAGCTCTGCTACTGAACCCAGGCCAAAGGCTCCTAAACTCAACCTGCAATCTCATTTCTGGTTATGCAAATGGGGCTGAGCTGTAAAAGGCAAGTATTTCCAGGGAGCTTGCTTCCTCAGATCTCTGTGTAGTCCCATCTTGTTAAGCAGGACCACTGTCAGGCTGCAGTAATTGAGCTTCACCACTGAGAAGAAGCACACAGCTACTGTCACTATCAACCATACTTCAAAACTACAGAAAGTGGACACAGAGAATGAAGTTCATGTGGCAATCTGTGAAAAAAAACACCACACAGGAAAAAAAACCAGAAGAAATTGTGTTTTCTGAGCTTGCTCTGTGCTTTTTTGCCATGGGACTGATCTTTTCTGCCTGTATTTCTCCAGGGATGAATGAACCCCAGCCCTACAATTGGTACAATGATGCTGTAGCTGCACAATTCTTACAGCAAAGCCTTCAGCTCTTCCTTTGTGCCCCACAACCCTTCAGCAGGGGCAAAAAGGAACTGAGAAGCTCATGTGCTCACTTCAGCTGACTGCAAAGCCAACCACCACGCTGTCACACCAACATCAAAGCATGGTTGGCACCTTCTGTTTTTGCAGTTGAAGGAGGGAAAAAAAAGAGCCTTCAATAGAATGGTTCAGAAAATGTTTGATTCATTGATATCCAAAGTTGGAGAACCACAGATACCTTCAGTTACAGCATGAACCATTGCCAGAAAGCAAGACAGAAAGAAAACCATCCATGGTAGCTGTCCCTTAGCTGCAGGCTTCAGCGTACTCAGCTTGTATTCTCTTTACATTTCCAGCCACCAAAGCTCCCACACACTCCCTCCCACCTTCCTCTTCCCCAAACAGCACAAAGCTTCATATAGGCTAAATCCCCGTGCCAAGAAAAACAGAACAATTCTTAACTAAGCTGCATTTATTCACTTATTTCAGAATTTCAAGTCTTCTTTTAGCATTTATTGTCCAGGCAAAACTACTTACTTGGACAAATGTAAATATTAGTGGCAATTCTGAGAGAAGAAATAAGATCCAAACTCACCTCTTGTGTGTGAGCCCTGTATGCAACAATAAACACCAATTTACACAGGCAAGTTCAAGTCTGGGTGTAAAACTGCCTTCATTTTGTTTCACAAGAGAGTACCAGGACACTTTTAAACTCAAGTCAGATGAACCTTTCTCTGGAGGGTATACTTTGGCCACTAAATTAATCTTAATGAAGCTGGGGAGTACTGTGTGCTGGACTGTACCTGAGTTTTACTTCTGCAACCCAGTCTATGTGTGAGAGGATTTAATGCACAGGGCCACACTGCCCATCTTGCCAGCTTTGTATCCAGGGCAGGAGAGCTCTATTAAAAGACAGACACCAACACCAGTTCTCAGCAATTCCTAGGTAAGAAAGGGAAAAACCTTCAGTATAATGAGATTATGAAACTTTCGTACTTGCTGAAGCAGTGAACTTTTCCAGCAAATGAACCTAGGGATTCCCAGTATGTTCCTAAAATATTGGGCTAATACCAGAGGGCATTTTCCCTGTTATTTTTCATGTCCATGAACCTCTGCATGTCTGGATTCTGACCAAGTCTGGAAGCAGAATTGCCAAGGAACATGTGAGAGGCTGTTCTCCTGACAATTCCGATTTGGCTGGTTGCTGGAAATGACAGAAATCCCCAGAGAAAACCAGCACTAATGATAGTTCATCTCCTGATATGATGCACAAGATCCCTACTCCTACCACAAATAAATCAGGAAATGTTTCAAAAATGGAGGGAAAAGGGAATAATATTGAGAGAACATATATTTCAAAAAATAAATAAATCCTCTACTCCCTATAAATACACATCAAAGTAGCAGCAGTGGTAGTCATACTAGCAGTAATAATGATGTCAGGAAGGTCTGATTACCCTTGCTTATATCCATACTTTATTCTTACAAATTTTATAAAGCCTACCTGCACATCTAAATCATTAATTTCCATTAATATTTCCAGAGGAAAAAAAAAAAATCTCGCTTTTTAAAGGGCTTTTTCTAAGTTTTCAGTCTACTGGGCATGCGATAATAATTGCTGCTCTGTTCTGCTTAATGATAGAGTCCTTTCCCTGCACAAAATAAGAAGCAGTTTCTTCCCCACTTTTCATTTCTTTACCCAACTCAGAGGCTCAAAGAATAATTACAAACAATGCCTGAAGAATGGTTCAGTTAATGTTAATTTATACAACAAACTAATTACTACCAAATGGTAAAAAATCACATGTGGAAGTTCCTGTCTCCCACGCACACAACTAAACCAGCAGCCATCTGTCTCAGCCTGGGAGCTCTCAGTGACAACTGAGGGAAGCAAAGGCAAAGGATGAATCCAGACACACTAAGCTGCTTCCTCTGACACAAAACCATGGGATTCAAACACCATTGTCTCTACTTGGTGATCTTGGAAGTGGCTTTTTTTTTTTTCCATTTCCATTTATAAAACAAACAAACAACCTGCATCAGGAACTGCCTTGCTGTCTAAATTTTATCTCTATCCCAAGAGTTTAGGATGGGGTCTGAAATATCTCCATCTATCAGCTGTAATTCTTTCCCCCAGCATTTTCTCTACAGTACTCTTTATAACATCCTTAACTATCAGAAAGCATGATGTGAGACAGTCTTTGAATCTGCTCACACTATGTTAAACAACATGATGAGAAAATTTTTTTGTTTCAACATTTTTTTCTCAACCTGAGAAAGCAATTTTCTCCCAAACGTTGAAAAATCAAAGTCAGTACAATTGTTAAACACTTTTATGGGATGCTCATTAAAAACTGACAGGGACAAAAAAGCTGGGGACAAATCCTGAAGCATTTGTTCAGTTTAAAGTCTCATTGAATTCCATGTGAGTGTTACTTTATTGAGGACTTCAATACCAGACCCTTTACATGAACAAGGACCTTGGCATTTTGACTGTTAATTATTCTCTGATTAGCTTGCATCTAGTGAAACAAACTAAACACAATATTATCCCCTAAGCTCTGTTCAGGAAATCTCAACTCAAAAATTCTCTGCTCTCTGTGAGATCAGAACTCCAGCAGTCATCAAAGAAAGTGCTGCACATGAATAGGAACAAAATATCAGAGTTTAGATTCACAGTACATATTTCAGAGAAGTGTTTTTCCCCTACCATTAAAAACTTACAATTTTTTGTTTGAATATAAGGCAGAATTTTCATATTGCAGAATTATCTCTATGTATCTCATTTGAATCAGGACCCCCTCTTATGTTTCTGTGAATCCCACAGAAGTGCCAAAGTGCAACCTTCATTTTATTAGAGACAAGCCAGTAAAAGGTAAAGACTGAAGATGTTTTAGTAAAGATGAAATGTCTACGAACTTGTGCTTCTGAGTATTTCTCTATTCAAAAAGAAATAACATGTTTCAGATAGCCTGAAATAATCACTGAGGAGGAACGAGTGCCACAGCAATTTAAAACAAGGTCCCCGTAATCTCATATTCATGAAGTAACACAGTCATTATTTCTACAGGGCCAGAACAGTATCGACAGTTTAAACGAAGTAAACAAGAAAGAATCACAAGAGAATCTACATAACCAAACAATAAGGCCTAATTATTCCTCATTCATAGTCCTTAATGGAATTATGACATATATAAAAAAAAATTACAGGGAAATGATTCTCACATACAGCCCAGAGCATAAAATTTTACATAATAAAATACATCCAATGAAGTGACAGAGGGAGAAACAATTTTTCTGTCGCTCAGCCCCATTTTGCCTCATCTTTTTTTTTTTTTTTACATCATCAGGAGCTGCTTTCTATGAATGAAAACTTAAAATCCTGCAAAAGAGTTCCACTTTGTTTTGAATTTCACACTGTTTTTCACTTTTTTAAAGTTGAGTTTTATAGAATAGCTACTATTTTTTTTTGGGGGGGGGGGGGGGGGGGGGGAAA
>VZUI01033033.1:0-37675 GCA_013401135.1 Cettia cetti
AGATAGATAGATAGATAGATAGATAGATAGATAGATAGATAGATAGATAGATAGATAGATAGATAGAGATATAGATATATAGATATAGATATATAGATATAGATATAGATGATATATAAATACACACATAAATATATAAATACATAGATATTTCCATCATGGTTATCTTGAAGATCTAGCATATTATTGTTATCATATTACTGCACTATTTGTCAGATCCATGACAGATGTGAGCTTTTTGACAGGAAATTATGAGAATGTAAAACCTTTCTGTGGAGGTTATTTCATGCATAGAGAGCTGCAAAAGGGAGGGCAGCAAAATGAGAGTGGGGAATGGAGAGTGAAAAGATGCCAAGGGCATTATCAGGATAAAGTGATAGGAAGAGGAGATCAAAAGATCAGGGACAGAACTGCATATGATCTGGATAGTAAAAGGGGGATACATGTATTTTTTAAGCTGTGAAAGGGAGGGAAGGCAGGTTTGGAAGATGAGGGGGCATCAGTGGTGCGTACAGTGTGATGGAGGACAATCCATTCTTAGAAACAGAAAAGCAGCTAACACTTAGTTTTGGTCCAAATGTTTAGGTTCTTCCTTCTTAACAAATGCTGCTGCTGCTGCAAAAACCCATGGACTGTGTGATTTGTAAGATAAGCTTATTGACGCTTTTCTTAAATTTAGAGTAATTGTCCACTCTTGCTCTCACAGTCAGGTCTCACACAACTCATCTCTTGGCTGTTCCAAAGACAGAGGTACAGCTATGAACTTGGCGGTGAGGAGGCAGCCCCACAGATTGCTCCTGTCCTATCAGGCAAGAGCTGCCTGCATCTTACATCACCTAAGATGTCATGTCACAGATGGGACAGAGTTTTGACCTGTCAGGGAGGCATGTGTCACCCATACTCAAATAGGTCCTGATTGCTGGCAAGCTGCCCTGCAACAGCTTAGCATCCCAGTGTCTCCTGTGCCCTGGGACATCTCATTTTGGACATCACTGCTAATCCATTGTTGTCCCTTGTATCATGTAAAAAGAAATTTGACAGTGTAAAGAAAATGGAAAAACTTCAGGCTCCTACCTTCTCTACTGAATTAATCATCTCTGGCAGATTTGTGGCTTCCTATGACCCTTGAGTTTTACTGTCTGCTAGCACATCAGGCACTGATTTTCCTCTCTTTTTCCCCTCCAGCAAGCATTACAGTGATCTTCTCAACACTGACAGGGACAGGGCTTATTTCCAGTAAAAGGGCACCATACATAGCTGTGCAGGGTAAGTGAGGTTAGGAGGATAGGTGCATGGGAATAATAAAGGCACAGAGGGCAGCAGACTTTCAATATGCTTATGCAGTTAAGTGTAACAAGTTCAGACACTATAATTTATTTTTTTCCATTGTTCACCAAAAAAAAAAATCTTTATGTTGCTTTCTCTCTGTGAGTGCTTTTGTATTCTCCTTAATCTCTGCACTGCAGTGCAGCTAGGCTGTGCACATGAAGATATACTCCCTGCCCTGGGGAAGATCTGAGATAAGCAGAGAAGTGACACACAAATGGCAAGGGGGAGAGAGCGATCTAATCGACTGGCCGCAAGCTTTGTACATTAAGATAGCAAAAGCATACACAGAAGAGGAAAACTGGTTTCTGCTGGGAGAGGCACACTTCTCTCCCCCTTCTCTTCTTTGTCCTTGTCTTTTCACTCTTGTCTCCCTCGTGCTCTTTTTGTACTTCCCATGCTGAGATGGTGTGAGGCTTGTGAGGGCTGTGGTGTGGCCTGTGTACATATATTGGCCGCTTAGTTTGTTTTCTAATTTAGCTTGCTGCCTGTCTCTGTCTGATCTCGTGGCCTTCAGCCTGGAGCTGAGCTGTCATCTGTTCCTTGCTAAAATTGGCTCCATTCCTCTTGCTTTCTGGTGAATGCCTAACACCTGCTGGTGGTCTCTGAGTTTGAGAATTTTCCCATGTCTCCAGTATTGCACATAAATATAGAAAATTAGCTATTTTTCCACTCCACCGTTTCTCACGCCTAAAAAGTCTTTTCAGGTGTCAAATCTGAATTCAGCAATACCCAAGAACTTCCTGCACTTTAATTTCTCTATACTGTTCATCTTTGGGTGAAGCTTTTGAAACTCCTCTTCAAAACCATATGGCCACGGTTGCGCAGGGGACATCATACAGGGCTCCTGTTGGGGTTACAACACTCAGGCTGCTGTGCAGCTGAGGTGACCAGTTCTGCTCCTGCACCTTGTAGGATGCTGTGGTGTGTGCCCAGGAGGAAGTAAGTCCTACCTTCTATCTCATTACAGGTACTTTAAACAAACAAAATTATGCATCTCCTGGCACCAAGGTCTAGTGGGGTAATGATGCTGTAGATTTAAGAGGTCTAACACAAACACAGTAAACTTTCTCTACAGTGAACATCCTGGCTTTGGAAGTTCTGGCCAGGGGGAAGATGTGCATTGGGCTTAATATCTCTGCTCTTCTGATAGCTTTTTTTCATCCTCCTTTCTCACAGACACTTCTGAAAAGAGCTGTCAGATCACAGCTGCCTGTTTCACACCTCTCTGAGTGAGCAAGGACAAGGGCAGTGGAACCAAGCACTCATCCCTGGCTGTCACCCAGACAGCCTATGTGCACTTGGGCAAGTTGTCAAATCCTCCACCACCCCTCCCCACCACACCACATTCATCAGAGTTCATTTTTGAGCTCTCCAGGTTGTCTCCTCCTCTGTAACCACTGCAGAAACATCAGTCTGGATCCATGTTCTGAAATTTCATGTATGTAACTGAAGAAGAGCCTGGTAAATATCCCCATCACCTCTCTTTGTGGTCACTGCATGGCCAGAGACAGGCATTTCCAAGTGAGAGATGAGGTGGTATGTAGTGGTCTGGCATGAGTCGGGGCTGCAACTCCCCTTCTCTGAGTCCACAGCACCTGTTGAAAAGGTGTTGAAGCTGAGGCACGGATGTTTCAACATGTCACCAAAATGACTTCTGAACTGGAGCATCTTCAATGAAATGTCTGAGACATGATGCAGACTTTATATCCATTTTTCTGGGAGGCTTTTGTCTGCTATCTGTTATGAAACTCTTCCCAAATACAACTTAATTGCTTAGCCTTATAATAAATTGCATATTCCCTGACTTTTCAGAGAACAAAGTGTGCTTCTTCCCGTGGCTGCCACAGGAACAGACACACTGATACCTCATTTCACTGAAAGTGATGTTGTCTTTCTCAAAATACAGACAATGTAAAATACCGATTTGTAAAGTAATTTCTGAAAAGGCTACTTCAAAAACATCTAGCCTCATTAATACAGACAGAGAGCTTCAAACAGCTGTCGTTGCTGACCTAGCTCATAGAAGCATGGAGATTTAAGCAAAGGAAAGGTCCCAGTGAAGTCAATGGGCTTAAAACTAAGGACAGACTATCAGGATCTACATGTACACAGGGCTAAAAGTAGGCTGACATGCTTTGGCAGGGTGAAGCCCTGCTGTCAGGCTCACTGTGGTGACCCAATTTCTTTGCAGGTCTCTGCAGGGGAAATGCTCACTCCTGCAGTTCATCCCTTTCCTTCAGTGTCATTAGTTCTTATCCTTCCATGTCAAACTTTGCAGAGGAAGGATTTTGCTGCACTGCTGAGTGTCTGGGAAATGCAGCTAATTTTTGCTTGTGGTTTAGGAGAGGTTTGTTTGATTCTACCAAAAAAACCCTGCCCTGAGTTTTTCCATGCAATTTAAGGGCTGGAAGGGAGATGGAGCCCTGCTTTGTCCCATTCTCAGTCAGTGAGCTACTTCATTGCTGTGAAGTTTTGGATAACTGCCCCTCAGGTAGGTGGCAGCTTGAGCAGGAGAAAGGCTGTCCTTCTTTTTTCCCTCAAGTAAAGTTTGAGGCTTAATCCACTGGACAACAGACACACAAGGATCCACTTCCATGGCATAAGCAGGTGATGGGGGCAACAGCTAGGGCTGGTACAGAGGAGGAAAATGGTTTGGTAGCTGCTTTGAGCTCCCAGCTGTCTGAAGACAAGATTAGGTTCCAGATATCTTGGCCTGTATCCAGCACTGCCTTTCTTATGCAAATGCCTGTAAGTTATTTTATTTCCATTTTCCATAACGTCCCCCTGAGTAACATGTAGTTAATATTTATACATACTTAGCTAATGCAGAGTTTATATGCACACACTTCACTGTGGCTCTGCACATTGGTTAACCAAACTCTGTCCAGATCTTGCCCTGTCTACCAATTTGTATAGGTGCAAACAAGTACACAATTTATCTGGTGCAAAGTGCTTGAGAAGTGAGAAAAGAATTTAATTTTACAAGCAAAGTATTCAGTGCTAAATAAAGTGTATAATTTTTTGTGCATTACTTTAGAGAAGGAGATACCATAAAATAAAACATCTTGGAGCAAGGATACTCCTGGAGAGCAAGCACTCGAGAAGCAGGCAAGTACAGGTCCCATGTCTCCCATCACGGCTCTGCCAATGACATTCTTGGTGTGACAACATTCATTCACTCATGCAAGGATAGTGAGTTGCACTCACTATCATGCAAGGATATAGTTAAGGAAAATTCAGTGCTTGACAAGAAATCATGCCCAGCTAAGCCACAGCCTAAGCCTTGACAAGAAACAAGGCTACCTGATTTTTTCATGATCATTTTTGATGCAAATAAAGGAGTTGTAGAGTCGCCCTTTTACCACCAGAGGTCATAAGCAAAACACAGCAGTCCCTCAGTCACTCTCCGGGAGGGAAGGACGTGGGAGAGTCAGCAGAAGTGTTCCTACATTCTTGCTAAGGAAAATGCAGGGGGCAACCATAAGGATCCCCATCAACTGCGAGGGAAGATGCCCAGGTTAGCAGTGCAGCAGCCAGTGTGCCAGCACGGGAGCTGGAGACAGACAGGTGGAGGGGCAATGCTTGCACGCTGCTGGGTGTATTCCTGTTGGAATATTTTGCCCTTTCGTATTTGCTGATTCATGAACAATAATGCAGGAAACTTTCTGTGTTTTGAAAGAGGTAAGCAGAACCTAAAATCCCTTTTGAAACCTGTGTGAATATTCAAAAGAGGCACTTGCAGCCTCCCTCAAAATGAACTTTTCTTATTTGCAGACACATTTCAGGAATACTAGAAATGCATCTGGGCATAATCAGAAACCAGGAGAGGGAATTTTCCTGACCATAAAGCCTGGATCAGCTTGTGGACAAGAAATACGAGCACGTGATTTCTCCGACCAGCCATAAGACATGAAAATTGGAAAGGCAGCAGAAAGCTTAGGAAGAAAATCAGCTGAAGTATAACCAAGCCATAAAACTTTAAACAGTTATTAAAGTCATGGACTGTAAACAGTGCACATCATTTGCTAAAGGAAATGTGCTTTCAGACAAATTCTTTACAACAAATACCTTCATCTTTTCTCCCTGCCCCTTCGAGCACAGCTCTGAGCAAAGTATGTTGGAAGGAAAACACCAGGGTTGGCAAATAAAAACTGACATTTTTTTAATTCAGAAAATGTCAAGACAAGCAACTGTGCTCTGCTGTAAAGCACTATTATGTCCCTTCTGGAGCTCTGTGTGCTCTCGGTTACTGGTGGCCAGGATCAGTTGTCTTCTCAGGAAGAGCACACATGAGGGAAGAGAAACGGCATGAGGCAGAAGTAATGGTACTGATGAGGCAGAATTTTCCAATGTCCTCCACTGTTTTACGTCTCTACAGCACACATATTTCCACTATAAGCAAAAAGGAGTAATTATATTCATATTAAAAGAACCCTACCCTGTTGCTCTGGGAAAGTCTCACAGTTTGTTTTCACTAAGAGATAAGACTCTTGAAAGAGATGAGGTTTATTTCTCAAAATTGGTAAAATAAAGTTCTGAGCAATGACTAAAAGCTTCATTTTGCAGTGAGTTATCACTTACAACTCTGACAGAGAAGTTTATTACAGGCGTCTTGACAGCTCATTAACTACCTTACTGAAGAACACTTGTGCTATAATAAAACTACCATCACTCCACCTTTGCAGCCAGAGAAAAAGTGAACAGGCCATTTACATATTATGTTCAATCAACAGACACAGAAACACCAGCCTCCCAGTCTCAAGTGAGTTCCACGGTGGGGTTTCAGTGGGCTGTGGCAAATGCCTGTCTCCTGCAGAGGAAGGCCACCAAATCAGGGCTGCTCCTCAGCTGCCCTTTTCCCAGCCCATGCAAGATCTTCTCAGCCACTTGTCAGCCACTTCCTCAACCCCTCAGGGTTTCTTTCTGTTTCCCTGTAGTAGGAGGATGTTGGGGTGAACAGTGATTTCTGAGGCAGTTTTGCCATTTCTAGCACCTCCCCTCAGAAAAGATGTGGGTCCACCTTCTGTTGGTTTGATGCTGTATTAACCATCCCTTTTTGTTGAACCTGTTCCCAAAATTTCTCCTAAAAGGCTACAGAATTTAAATACATCTCACTGATGCAAATCAAGCCAATTATATTTTGTACTGCCCTTGGCAGACTGAGGAAGTTTGATCTTCCTCTCTCCCATTATAACCTGATAAGCTGGAGGGCTTGTTGTTGTTCCTGCCTCCCCTTCCCCTTACCCCCTGGGTCTTCCCCACAGTAAACACAGCAAAATTCTTTAATTTATACAGAGATAATATTCTGTAGCTTTCCTGTCAAACTTTTTTTCTCCTCCTCTCTCTCTGCAGCTTGTCATGTCTTTCTTTAAAGTGTGGTTATCAGCCCTGGATAGAGTAACACTCTAGCAGGAAACTTATCCTTATGGATCAGAGAATGTTAAATACTTCTGGTGTCTTGCACATGACATTCCTGCCAGTGAATCCAAGAATGGGAGTTGTCTTTTCTGCAGCACCATCACACACATTTTTAGCTTGTGAATCACAGCAATTGCTGAATTATTTTCCACTCTAATGGTGATTTACTGTTAGTTCTCCATTGTGCATTTCTGTATTCACGTCTTATGACTAAAGAAAGCTTTTTGAATTTCTTTTTACTGAACACCCTGCAGACCTTGGACCACTTCTGCAGCTTGTCAAAATAATTTAAAATGTTATCTCTGTCCTCCAAAGTACTTGCATCCCTTCCCAGTTAGCTGTCATATATGAATGGCAGAAAAAATTGGTTTTCAGTTCTATTCTATGAGCTGCTAAACGTGACAAAATCTATGGTAAATCCCTACTGAACATTGTTTGAAACATATCCATGTTTGACAAAACCAAAACCAACCCTAAGCATGTTTTCCTTCAGTGCACATGTCCACCCATGAGCTAGATCTCTAAGGTGCTGTTACAGTGGGGGGCGAGGTTGGAGAGCTCCTTGGCTGATTGTCAAGCGGGCGATGAGTGGCCAGGTGAATTTGTTGTCTGAACTGTACAGTGGTGCCCTCAGGGCAACCATACAGGGCTGGAAGATCTGACACAAAGATTGCTTTGGAGATTGGTTTGACATGATTCTTCTCAGTAACTCCAGGATAGCCAGGTTTCAATCACTGTATTATCTTTTGGGTGCTTCAGTGGTATTTGCTTAGTAAGTTTGCTCAATAACTTGTTCTATGCACTGAAGTTACATTCCTTGAGCTCTAGCTCCTCAGACTGTTCTCCACCTTCTCAAAATGTATGCCACTTTACCCTTCTCTAAGGCATCCCTTAAACTCTTCAAGGCAATTGATAGAGAAACACAAATTGCTTCAGCAAGATCCACAAGTTTGCCAGTGTGTGTTTCATTGGGTGTTACCAATTTGAATGATTCTGCTTATCTAAATGTTGTTTACACTGTTCTTTGAAAGTGCAGCCTGCATTTCTAATCCCTTATTAAAATAGTGATAAATATCTAGTCTTAATTTACCTCATTTAGTGATGAGTGAGGCTGTTGAATGCTTCGATCCTCAATCCTCGATCCTCGTTGCTCTTCATCTTTGTGAGTTGGTGGAACTCTGATTTTGCTCTAGCTTCCCCTATATTCCTCAAGGTTCTCCCTCCTCCTTGCTCTTTGTAAGGCATTTTACAGCTTGGCCATTCTGAATTTAACATTGCATATTGTGGGTGTGAGGACTAACAGAGAAAGATTGTTTTTCCTTCCTGAGAACCAGCCGCTGGATTCAGTTACTATTAATATTATCTGACAACAGTATTGAAAACCAATGATGTCAGGTTTTGGCTTTAGTGTATCAGTGCTATATTGCTGCTTGATTACTTCAGTCTTATGCATGAAATGGTGTATGATTGCTTTTTTGCAGGATGTTTTGAACCAGTCTTCATGTAGCAACAGATGATAAGAGGGAAAATTGAAAGATATAGGCAATACCCCATATAACAATATTTAGTTTTCCATCTTTGCTTCCAGCATATGCTTTCAGGTCACTGAGATAATTTTGCTATGTTTTCTCTTGTACTCACCTCAAATAGGAATGTAGACATTAAGCTATTAAACAAAGTAATTTAAGAAAAAGAATTTGGCTTTGTTGTGGGGTGTTTTTTTCTTGTTGTTGATTGGGGTTTTTTTATTTTTTATCAATTCCAAATGTTTATTAAAATTATAGAATTTCTGAACTCATTGAAAATGTTGAGCAGCAAAGGGGAGACACATTTGCTAATGGCAAGCAGCCCATCATTCAGCATGGTTGTGATTAAAGCTTAAAATGGTCTTGGATGCAATCTTTTGAACTCCAAATTATGGCTCACATGGCAGATTGATTCAGAAAAGGTTTATACTTCATTATGCTGTAAGATGATGGATAAGCTTGCAACTGCATTTGATCAGTGAAGTGTAGGAACAGGTCAGATGAAGTAGCAGATGGAGCAGGTTGAGAAATGAGGATAGAAAGTTAATTGTGGCCAAGATTAATTTCCTTTATTTGACTATGTGGGAGAAGGGTTTGAAATTGTTTCAAAGGTGTTTCTAATTTCAGAAGACAATAAAAGTATTTAGCACTGCACATGTCTTTAGGCATTAAATTTAATCTGTAGATTTCAAAGCACTTCAGAAGCACAGTTGTTAATCTACTTGCTTGTGTCTAGAAGGAGAGGCACAGACAATTACTCCACTCCAACTTCTCCACAGCAGGTTTGATGCAGAGTCTGCTGTCCCCAGTTAACACATCCTCAGACCACAGACCAGTCATAGAAAGCCAGCTCCTCTCTTAATGTCCTTGGAGAAAGTTCTAAATGGGGTCAGTTCTTCTTGGAACATCCTTTTGAGTCCCAAGTGAAATCTGCATGCAAATGAGTGGAGACAGGAGTGTCTTTGACCACAACTTGGTGCTGTGTCAGGATGACATCCCAGTACTTAACTAAATGAAGCTGGTGGCACCTTCCAACAAGAGGCCCAGTCTGGACAGCTGGTTTGTCAGGATCTTAGAGGCATACACATGCACCTGGCATGCAATTGTCTTTGTGCATCTGCTGCACACAGAACATACAGCCATTTGTACAAAAGTACAGTGCAAAAAAATAAATTAGTATTTCCCATTAGGTATATGGAAACTGGATAATTTTTGTGCACTTTTCCTGAGTTATGTATTGCCTTCTTCTTGCTCTCATGCATTGTAAGGTGTCCTGCACTTCCTTGGAGTTCTCCGTGCTCTGTCCCATAACTGCACATGCGATATCCAGTCATTCCAAGCGTAGTTTGCAGTCCTCTGTAGCTTGTGATTCTCTATGCTCTTTAGAAATCACTGCCTGACTTCCTACCCACTGAAATCAAGTACCAAAGTTCTGTAGACTTCAATGAAGTCAGTGCTTTTCCCCTGTCTCTGAGATCATTAAGCAGAAACCATTTGACTTTAGATACTGGGTGTGTCATCATTCTGAATAAGCTGCCAAAAGGGAAAATGAACAGTTTTTCAATCATTTTAGTTCTTCAGCAAATCTGGAGTTGTACACAGACCTTTCAGTTTTCTCAGTATGTGTCCTGTCAGTTTGTCTCCTCTTGAGAGAGTCCAATATCGTAAGTGTCACAGTCATATTATAAAACAGCCATTTCAAAAAAAAATAAAAAAAAATAAAAATTCACAATGTGATTGAAACATATTAAAAATACCATTTGCTGTATTTAGAAATTCTGGCAGCTAACAGGGGCACTCACAAAGCAGATGGGAATCTCTTCAACTAGTGTTTACCAATTTGGGGTACTTCACTGAAAAAGAGATTTTTGTAAAAGAGTTTTTTATGTAGGGGTAGTTGTGTACTGATGTTAAGTAGGAGGTAGCTTTTCTTAAGCAACACAGTCAGAGGTAGTCCTGATCATGACAACTAAATAGCACATCTCCCGGCACTCAGTATTGGTGCAAAAATGGCAGATAGTATTTATTACATCAAAGGAACTGGAATTGGTATGGGGCACAGATCCTGCAGATGTTACATAGGCAAAATGGCAGAGAAGCAAATAGGAATTTTGGCTGAGCTGTGCCTCTTGTCATCATATGGCTTTGAAATCTGAAAATGTACGGCTTGAGTCCAATCATTCCCACTCCTGCTCAGAATGGGAAAATAAATGAATACATAAATAATGGTATCTACTGGTATCTTCTCATATAATCCTGACTTCTCTGTACACTTCAGGTTCTGTCCACTTACACAAAAGAAAGTGTAAAAAAAAATTCAGAATATTGCAGTACCTAGCCCAAATTTTTAAAAATTATTGAAGATATAGTAATTGTTGTAATTGCATCATACAGCAACAGTTTTGACAACGTTGTTGTAGTATGTTACTACATCACAGAACAGTTACTTTTATGATGTAACAACACATTACCAGCTTCTTCTATAGCACTTCTCACCCAGAGATATCAACACTCCTCACACAGAAGAGCAGTATTAGCATTGCTATTATAATTACTATTATCACTAGCCAACGAGAAATGTGCATGTCTGCAAAGTGCAGATGAACCCAATCAATGTATGTGTACAGAACAGAAAAGCCTGTAAATATTAAACTGAAATATTATTTCAATAGCACATTTCATTGCATATCAACACAACTGAAGCTCTTTTTAAAATGGCTAGAGAAAATTCTTTTCTACCAGTTTATTCACTCAGTAGACATGACTGGAGAAAGGGACAATGACCATGAAACTAGCATTAATCTTCACATATAATTGATGATTTAATTGTAGTAGTCTTTCATGAAACTAAATAATCACTAGTTGATACAGAATTGTTCTCAAGATTTACAGAGTAAACACCCATCACATTTTAGACATCACAATAGCCCAAGCTGTAATTATCAGTTCATCATTAGTATTGTTAAACATATCACGTAGACACTGGAAATCAATCCCAAAATACCAAAACCTCAAGCAGCATCCTAATTGATATAAAACAACCTTCATATTCACGTTATTGACTGATTTAAAATTAGTGTATTTAGCCAGAACTCTGGTTCTGCATTTAAAAGAGAAGCATGATCCAACATTTTGAGGTAAACTATCATGTTGCTATGAAGAAAAATTGTCAAGATAATAAAACGTGGGAAGTAAAAGAGAGATGAACTCCAGCAGTGGTAATGCTAGAATATGTTATTAATTTTGGATTAGGTGTGAGTGATGGGTTTAACATTTACACTAAAGATCAATATGGAAGGATTCCTTCCTGTCCTTCTTTATCAAAAAATGGCCCTCTTTATGACCTCTCTGAAGAGTGATATGTGAACAATTTATAACTAAGCTATACGATGCTGCTAAAGCTCAGGCAAATAACAAAGGTTGTTGGCAATGATAAGTTGCAGCATGCCATAGAGAAATCTTTGTCAGGAGTTTGCCTCCATTTTTCAAAAGATGGTGGAAAAATCTTTATTGAAATGGGGAATATATTTGAGAGCAGAGCAAGTGATTACCTTGTTTAGCCAACATCTTGGCCATAGTGCAGTTGGTAACCATCTGCCTTTGTACTATTTGTCTGTGGCTCTGGCTGTGCCTGACCTACATGTGACACTTGTGAGCAGATGTGCATCAGGATACAACAGATGAGAGAATGCCAGCCCCTGCCAAAAGGACTCCACACATATTGAGAAGGATGAATACCAATAAATCAGGATCAGATGGGATGCATTGTATGGGTTTTTCAGAGTAGAGAAACAGTTCAATTGTTTTATCTATTAAATTAAAAAATAAAGGATTTAATAGTAATATTTCTTCCTGATGTATTTGTCTTAAGCAGTAACATAACATTTGTGTCCATCCATGACCTTTTATTTTCAGGGTATTAGAGACTGAAACACAGGTTTGATGTCTGGAAATCGAGATCCTCCAAAACGACATTAATTCCATCTTATTACCTTTCACTTACCTTCTATTCGTACTTCATTTAACTTGCATGGCTGACCGAGGCATATTATCAGAGTTAACAGGCTCAAAGTGTATATTTAAGATATTACAGGAAGTGGAGGGGGGAGAGGGGGAAGAGGATACTTAAAAGGGTTCAACAGAAATGAGTTGAATGCAAGTATGTTGGAAGAGGGGCTCATGAAATCTATGCAATAGCCAAGGCAGGAAAAGTGCTGTGCTGTCAACAAGCATAATGGAGAAATGGAGATAACCACATGCTCAAGTAGTATGCCATAGCTGTCTGATACAAAACAGCCTGGAACCCCTTTTTTTAAATTGCAGAAAATGGCATTTTGTGCTAGGCACTTGTAATTTGGAAGACGTGTTCAATTGGTTAGCCAAGGAGGGCTCATCATGAGGAATTTTTGAGGGATAGGCTCATTGGTGTTGGGAATAACAGTTAGGGCTATGTATGGGACTGAAACTTCAATTTTATCATCTTTTCAATATTAGCTTTACAGTTCTGCTAAGAAGTTCTTTTCAACAAAGTAGGGTCTTTAATTACTACAGTATTTTTCATGAAGCCTCATCTAAAGATCTGTTTAAAACCAGACAATGCTTGTTAAAAATACTTTGTATAGTGACTTCTCTATACAAAGAATGAAAATAGTTTTCTTATTAATGTCACCATGTCATCCATCATCAGTGGATATATCATAGGCAATTTATAAGCATTTGTAACAATGCAGTGAACTACATGGTTTGAAATGGCAGAATTTTTCTTTAAGAGAACAAATTGACAAAAATAAGAAGCAAAATTGATGAGAAAACAGAATTCATTTGATTTAATGAGGGTGCATGCTTCTTTTCAAAGGCAGATGAATAAATTTAGAACAGAGGTATTAGTGCCTTTTCGTATAATGATGATCATTCATATCAATAGTATTAATTTAGCTCTACATTATTTTAATCACAATATGTTTTCAGAATCAGAGATAAGTTTTAGATATCCTTGAATAGCTGCATATTTAGCAATAATGCTTTCCCTAGGACTGACTTCCTCACAATACGCTCTTAGAGATCTCTTAGTTTCCTGCTCATAGTTCAGTTTTGCACCTGTTGCAGACATTACTGAGAGCCACAAATCTAAATGCTGTGATCTGAATGGTGACTACTTCAATAAACTGTGTTACTTTATAGTAAGCTGAATTAGGAGTCCTTCCCGGAGGCATACACTTTCCAGGGCCACCAGGTTTGGTGTGTGCTCACAGTGCCCTTCCCCGGTGATGCATGGGAACTGAGGAGCAATGTTTCTCTCCATGCATGTGTTCAAAGAGCAGAAGAGCCTTGCAAATTGTGTTGTTTGGCTCACACCCTCTTTATCTCTCTGAGTTCTGGCTGATCATGCAGTTCTGGTTTAACCTTTCTGTTAACGGGTGACTAATGTGCAGTTAATACTTGAGTAACACCACAGGTACCTGATCCCAGCCGGGAGAGTGACTATCTCCCAGAGGCTTAGCTCATACAAAGGGACAAAACCAGGCCCTCTAGAGATAAGCCTAGGGTGGCACACTGATGTTTGAGGGACTGAGTGCTGGAGATGTCTTTGGTCTACCATCTGGAGATGGTTATTCGGTCTGCCAGTGGAGGTAGGGGATGGAGATCCATGGGGCAGCTTAGACACAAGGGATATTGATGTGTTAGAAACCACAGAAATTCCTGAGAATGGTCATATAAGAATTAGGGCTTCTTCCCCCCCAAAAGTAACAGGATCAATAGCCCAAATAAAGTGCATTTACACCAATGCATACAGCAAGGGCAACAAACAGGAAGAGCTGGAAGCCACTGAACAGCAGGAAAACCACAACATGGTTGCCCTCAAGGAGACATGGTGAATGACTCACACATCTGAATTGCTGGACGGCTATAAACTATCTGTTCAGAACAGATAGGCAAGGAAGAAGAGGTGGTGGAGTAGCCCTGTGTGTCAGGGAGTGGTTTGATTGTCTGGAGCTTAATGATGGTGATGACAGAGTTGAGTGTGGTTAAGAATCAGGGAAAAGGCCAACAGGGCAGATATCCTGGTGGGAGTCTGTTATAAACTACCCAACGAGGATGAAGAGGCAGATGAAATATTGTATAAGCAGCTGGGAGCTGTCTCATGATTGCAGCCCCTTGTTCTGGCAGGAGACATCAACTTACCAGACGTCTGCTGAAAATACAACACAGCAGAGAGGGAACTGTCCAGGAGGTTCCTGAATTGTGTGGAAGATCATAACTTCCTGACATAGCATGTGAAGGCCCCAGCTGGGGAAGGTGCCCTGTGGGACCTGCTGTTCATGAATAGACAAGGACTCAGGGGTGATGTGACAGCCAGAGGACATCTTGGGCAAAGCAAAGGGAGGCACCCTCAGTCAGTTTACAGGTGACAACAAATGAATTAATTTTACTTTCTTGGAGAAGTAAGGAGGGGGCTAGCAGATCTGCTGCCTTGGACTTCTGGAGCGGATGACTTTGGCCTCTTTAGGAGATGATGGAGACCCTTGGGAGGCAGTTCTGAGGGGCTAAGGAGTCCAAGAAGGTGGACATTCTTTAAGAAATAAATCTTAAGGCACCAGAGAGCCCATCCCCATATGCCAAAACACAAGCTGGCAGGGAAGAAAACTGGCCTAATTGAACAGAGAGTTTTGGCTGAAACTCTGGTAAAAAGGAAAGGAGCATTTACAGCCTTTGGAAGAAGCAGCAGGCAACTCAGGAGGATTGCAAAGATGTCATGAAGCTATGCAGGGAGAAAAGTCAGAAGGGCCAAGGCCCAACTAGAATGTAATCTGGCTACTGCCACAAAGGACAATAAAAAATGTTTTTATAAATACATCAGCAACACAAGGAGGGCTAAGGAGAATTTCCATACTCTGCAGAATGGAGAGAGAAACATAGTGACAAAGGATAAGGAGAAGGCTGAGACGCCCAATGCCTTCTTTGCATCAGTCTTTAATAGCAAAACCAGTTGTTCTTCAGGCACTCAGCCACCAGCTCTGGAAGACAGCAACACAGAGCAGAACTCCCATAATCCAAGATGAAAGACCAGAGACATGATACAGCACTAACACACTCACAAGCCCATGGGACCAGATGGGATCCACACATGGGTACTTAGGGAGCTGGTGGAAATGCTCACTGAGACACTTTCCCTCATTTATCAGCAGTCTTGGCTAACCAGGGAGCTCCCAGGTGTTTGGAAGCTGGCCAATATGTTGACCATCTACAAGAAGGTCTAGAAGGTCTAGAGTTGCTCTGATCCTAGAAGGAGGATCAGAGCAACTAGAGGCCTGTCAGCCTGACCTCAGTTCTGGGGAAGGTTGTGGAGCAGATCATCTTGAGTGCTGTCATGCAGCATGTACAGGACAGCCAGGGGATCAGGCCCAGCCAGCACAAAAGGGTTTGTCAAAGGCAGGTCCTGCTGGACCAACCTGATCTCCTTCAATTACAAGGTGACCCATTTAGCGTATGAGGGAAAGGCTGTGGATGTTTGCCTGAACTTTGGTAAAGCCTTTGATGCTGTCTCCCAGAGAATTCTCCTGGAGAAACTGGCTGTTGATGTCTTGGACAGGTGCTCTGTTCTTTGGGTAAAAAACTAGCTGGGTGGCTGGACCCAGAGAGTGGGTGGTGGATGGAGTGAAATTCAGCTGGCTGTCAGGTGCCAGTGGTATTTCCTGGAGCTCAATACTGGGGCTAGTTCTGCTCAGTAACTGTTGATGACCCAGATGAGGGGAACCATTGCTCCCTCACTAAGTTCACAGATGACATCAAGATGGGTGGGAGTGTCGATCTGCTGGAGGGCAGGAAGGTTCTGCAGAGGGATCTGGACAGGCTGGATCAATGGGCTAGGGACAGTTGCATGAGGGTTAACAAGGCCAAGTGCCATGTCCTGGACTTAGGTCACAACAATCCCAGGCAGTGCTAGAGGCTCAGGGAGGAGTGGCTGGAAAGCTGCCTGGCAGAAAAAACCTGGAGGTGCTGGTATATAGCTGCTGAACAAGAAGGCCAAAGGCATCCTGGCTTGTATCATAGTGTGGCAGCTGGACCAGGGCAGGGATTGTCCCCCTGTACTCAGCATTGGTGAGGCCACACCTCAAATCCTGCGTTCAGTTTTGGGCCTCTCATTACAAGACATTGAGGTGCTGGAGTCCAGTGTGTGAGTCCAGAGAACAATGGAGCTGATGGAGATTCTGGAGAACAAATCCTATGAGGAGCAACTGAAGGAGATGAGGGTTTTTAACCTGGAGAAAAAGAGGTTCAGGGGCAACCTTATCACTTTCTACAACCACCTGAAAGGAGGCTGTAGCCAGGTGGGGGTCAGTCCCCCCTCCCAAGTAACAAATGATAGAACACCAGAAAATTACCTGGAGTTACACCAGAGGAGATTTAGATATTAGGAAAGATTTCTTCACCAAAAGGGCAGTCAGACTTTGGAAGATGCCACCCAGGAAACTGGCTGCATCACCATCTCTGGAGATTTTTAAAAGAGGTGTAGATGTGGCACTTAGGGACATGGTTTAGAGCTGAACTTGGCAGTGCCATGTTAATAGTTGGACTCCATGATAATAAAGGTCCTTTCCTACCTAAGTGATTCTAAGATTTAATGATTCTGTAAAGTGAGGCAAGAAGAATTACAGTGCCACATTCAAAATTCCCAGGCACTTTTCAGCTGAGACAGGACGTCCTATAAATATTTTAATCCTGCAATCCCAAAAGCTACAAGGTCTTCTAGTTAACTTGATTTTTAAAGTAAGTAGCAGCAATTTGCAGAAGCCAGGAATAAAATTACATCAGAATGACCATCTTTAAGGCTGAGCAAGGAAAAATTATAATGCTTTCTTCTGCACTAATGATTTGAGATGTATACCTAGACTTTTGGGAATAAGGCTACAGAAATTAAATTTTTTTGCGGTTTCTATTGGTGCAATATTCTTGTAGGTTTTCATTATAGCATTTAAGCTCTGAGATTTCCTTTCAAATCACAGAACAATAGATTAACCTCAGCAGTAAGGAAATAACCTTTTTTTTTTTCCTGAAAGTTTTTTTCATTGACTAACTTTTGTCATGTTAGGAGTATTACAGACAGAGAAAACAAAGCCTTGCCCTAATAGAAAATCTTTGACAGAACTCCGGCAACAACAGTCAAGCTGTCTAAATGGTCACAGAAAAGTGGGTAGTCCTTGAAATTTTATGAAATTAATGCCAGATACTAATGCTTGATCTTTCAGAGTCTGCAATTTCTCTCACCTAAACAGAGGCACCTACAAAAAAGATGTCTCCATCTGAGCTATTTTTTCTTATCAGCAGAGAGAAATGAGCCCTTCTCCCTTGTGATTCATCCTGTCCTGAGGCAATCATCCAAACCAGATCAAATGACTCATGAACTAGAAATGTATGTTTCTATCCATTAGACTAGGAAGGGAACCCTTGTCTAGCTCAAGTGGAGACATCTACCTGGCAGATGCCTCAGGTTAGGCGAGATGAGTGTTATCAAGTGTCTCTCTAGCATTTCTGTCCTTCGTAGAGTAGACAGGAATATTTTGTCATAAAATTATTCAAAAGAAGCATTCAAAACAGGATCTTTCCATGTAATAGTTTGCTACAGGGCATGGTCCCTTTCTGAAAGGAAGGAAGAGCTGAAATAAGGCAGTTTCCCTGTAAGTGATAAAACATAAAAGGCAGAAATGGTCTTCATAAAAATTTAGGGATGCAATGAAATTGTGCTTTGCTGGTCTAACAAAGGAGCCATCTTTTGGAATTCCAGAACTAAGTGAAAGGCAACATGATAGAGAACAAAGATCCCCCATACTCTTTTCATCTCTCTGCTCATTTAGAGGGTGGGGAGTGGCAGGTTTGTCATCAAGGATTGTGTTATTAGAGGGATCAGGAGGAAAAAAAAGAACAATAACACATTTAAAACTGATTAATAAATTCCAGGTGTATCTTTGAGGAATACTAAAATACTCTATTTCCTTTTGTTTGCAGTATATATCTTATTTTAAAATAAGTCTGATGGGAAAAACAGAGCATAACTCCATATTTCTTGCATTTCTGGAAATGTGCCTGTATTTATTACTGGCATCTGCTGTTAGTGACAGATCTTGAGTAGAATCCAGAAGTCCTGAATAACACTTGGCTTTCTTTATTATGGTTAAAAAAAAAACAACAAAAAAACCCAAAAAAACCCCTGCTCTTGCAGGCTCACTGCAATTAGCAAAGATTGTATTTTGTTCTGCATGCCCTTTACTAGCAGTAATTCAATATTGAATTGCCTCAGAGGGTCTCAGCAATAACTGGGTCAAACTCCCTCATAACTCTTTCCACTTGACCTGGAAAATCGACACTTCTATAGGAATGCACAGTATATATTTATATGGTCAAATCACCATGTGTATTTCAATCTTGCACTCAGTTATTCATTTATTCACCTTCCTTTTATGATTTATTTGAAGTTTGTCCATATCTCAATTTTCTTCCCAACCTATTTAGCCTCTAGATAAAGACCACTTAGATGCTAGAAGGAGCAGAATTCATCTTCATACAGCATTTATACTGAGCATGTTCTAATTAAGTCAGTTAAAGCAGCTATCTGCAATTCAGCATGTCTGAGCAGCTCTCCATCCATCAGTGATCTCCTGTAAACATTTAGGACATCTTGACCTTGACTGGTTGTGAGCACAGGAAAGGAAACATGTCTGAGATTCACAGGCTGCTTCTTGGCTGTAGAGTGGCAGTGTTTTAAGCTGTTTCTCCAAGTTGTTCCTGGTTGTGAGCGCAAAGAACCAGGAGAAACTGTGGCAACTCATGGAGATCACTGAGGCCCCATGGCAGGAATGCAGGGTGACAGGAGGGGGAAATCTCTTGGTGGGGTCAGGCACATGATTTAATATGATGTAGATTCTCTGTTTACTACCTGTGCAAGAAACTGGGTAAAATATATTTTTTCTCCAATGTGAATGAAATATATTCTTACTTGATTCTGAAGAAATCCAGTACGTTAAAACTAGGCCCAGATTCAACTGACATAATCTTTCCCCACCTACACCTGCTTTTTTTCCTTTTAGCTGACTCTCAAAAGCTGGCATAGATATCATCAATGTTTCCTCATTACCATGGTCTGTATGTATCACTAATTCTATGTACTACACTCATAAATATTTTCCATTTTGGAAACTCCATATGTAAAGTTAACATTTTGGTAAATGTTAATATCTAGGCTTTTGAACCAGCAGAACAGATTTTACTGAAAAAAGGATGTGGTTTGCATGTGTGAAACCAGGACAGAGAAGTATTGCCACTGACGTTCCTGCGTTTTGCCCAAAGTCCAGAGATTAAAGCAATCCCAAGAATATGTGAAATCCAGTTCTTACTCCTGTCATAACCAGAGTGGATCTGAGTCCACACTTACCTCCCCAGAGTGCCTAAGCAGGCTGTGTAACGTAAGGATCTTCTGTCAATGCCACTCCTCTTCATATCTAAAAGGTTATTGGGGTAGGAACGGGTTCCCTGGTATTACAAGTCCCGAATGAATGCCTTGACCTCTACTCCATCCGTCTTTCTCTCCTGCCTCTGGCTCAATTTATATTTAACCACTAAGCCTTTGTATAAAACAAGCACTACATTCTTTACTTGCTTCCCTGCATTTTAAATGCCGTCTGTACTTTGCACTTCATTTCATGAGGGATTAAAATGCTTGAAATAGATTTGATATGTTTTCCCTCAGCCTGAAGTGATAATTGATATAATTTGCTTCTACAAGAGAAATTTTTTAAAGTTTTAATTTTGACTCAGGTTTCATAGTTCCTGTTTTTAACTTTTTTTTCAGTTTGAGGGATGAGCTAAGGAAACTTTTTTTTTTTTTTAAATCCCAATTTCTCTTTGTTCTGTTTGTTATACTATCTGTTGTCAACTGCCTTGAGGTTTTGGTAAGGCTTCAGACACTGAATGTCCTTGCCAGTGGAGGCTAAGCTTAATAATTTAACAGCATTTTCACTATTCAAAGCTGGGAGAGTTTGATTTGTTAAGCCTGCTAGTTGAAGTTGCTCAAAGTCCTATTACACAGTATAAAATGCTCATAATTTTCAATCTATTAAACCAGTCTCATTGCATTTTGCTCTTACTCCCCAATGTTAAAAAAAAATTGCACTAATTAAGCAAAATGAGTGCAACTCCACTTTTATTTAAGGGAATTTTGCCTAAATTCCCCTAAATAAATTTTCTTAAACTACCCCAGACAAAAACTTTGAAGGTGAGGTAAAGTAAGATAAATTTTAACTCTCAAGGAATGGATAAAGATATAATCAGGAGCTTATTATGACTTAGATATTTTTGGCATTCATATAAAGATAGCAGATAGGTTTCCTGTATGTCATCCCTCCAGCAAAACAGAGTTGAAGACGGGTGGATTTTATAATCCTATCCCTACTCCACTCCCGGAAAGCTAAGGATCACAGTGAACGAAACACATTTTTCCCGCAGAGAAATCACAGTAAGAAACTTCCTCTAGCAGCATGCTTTGCCTCTCCTCAATTGGCTAAGGATACATCTCCCCCTCAAGGGGTGAGGTTAGGAAACAATGGGGATCCAAAGAGAGGTAGCAGCTTCAGGCTCTTCTACAAAGCAGCCCTGATGAACATCCTGTGTTTTGCCTATTTTTATCTCCATTGTGCTCAAAAATTTCGTAAAAGCCCCTATTAAACTTCAGTAAAAGAGCAGCTATAGGCAGCCACTGAAGGTTTGATGACATTAAACTAAGGTTATGACCAGACTGGTGAAATGAGGTAAGCTGGATAAAAAAGTGAGCCTTATATACAAAAATAAGAAACACACATACATAGGAGGCCAAAAGCCCCTCCCAAACAACTATTTGTGTTTTTTTCAAAAGAAAGAAGTGGTGTGATTATGCTTTTGATCTCACTGAGAGGTAAAGGCTTTGGATAGCATCCCCTAAATGCAGTAAAAAAGTAGAGAAACACCCCCAAACAAACAGAAGATAAAGGCCTGGATGAAAAAGACATGGTGCTACCTAGAAGCATGTCATTGCCTAAGGTGGTATTTTCTGCTGCCCATGTGGCTGAGCCCACACCCAGGACATGACTTATGGCTACTAAGGAACTGATGCCCTGGCGCACATGTCAGGATATTTTTGCCATCTGAGAAGCCCTGAGACTCTTGGCACCTCCAACTCCTGATCCAAAGGAGCAAAGCCTTGTGTGGTATCTCCCAGTTCCTCATTCTCTATTCATACAAATGATTCTAACAGAATTAGACACTCGCATTTAGTAGTAGAATTCTAGAGAGGCCTAGACTGCCACTGGCTGCATGGTACCTGCATGTAACCAGTCACCTACATGGAAACCCCACAATGCAGCAGTCCTCAGGAATAGTCCAAACCTACTACAACCTTTAATCAATTCTGATGAAGTTAACAAAGAACAGCAAGATGTTAAGGGAGTTAATGCTGATTATAAATTAAAGGGAATCCTATTTGACAACTAAATCCTATTAAAGTAAGGAGGTGGATTACAAACAGCATGGTTGATAATGAAATGGGCATGTGGAAAATGTTCTGTAGGCAAAAAACATGAGAACACAGAACAAGTTCTTAACACAGGATGAGTGTCATGGCTTATTAACAGTTCAGTTCAGTTATTGTGATGGCTGGTGCTGCACATGATCATACGGGAGAAACGACATGGCATATAAAGCAACCAATCCTTTTATATGCTTTTATTTGCTTTGAGATGGCAGGAGCCTGCCCATTAATCAAATGTAACACTCATTTAATGCCCATACCTCAAACACTGTATGTGATCTGGTCACCCTGTCATAAACTGACATATCAAGGACACAAGTTCCCTCATTTGTTTCAGCTATTCCTCTCAGGGTGGAAAGAAAGAGGCCTGTTCCCCTCCAGCAGCTATACTGGGTGGTCTGCTAAGAAGGGCAGAGGGGTCCCACCTGGAGCTACCTGTGTGCTTCACAACTTGGTGCCCTCTTACACTGGCAAACACCAAATCCAACAGGACTCTAAAAGTTGGAGATCTGACCCCTTTATGCTAAAATGGGGAATCTCACAAAATTTTGAGCTTGAGGCCTGTGTATTTTGTGCTTCTGGCTCTCAAAAACTGGCTACATGAGGTGAGCAGTTCTGTAGAAGTGTTCACTGAATCTACTTTGATCCAACCAGCTCAGGCTGTGAGCACATAGCTGAAGTTTGGTGTGGCACTCCAAGGCATCACCATGACTATCGTATTTCATGTTGCTGGAGGCATTTCCACTGAGGAGCAGTGCTAGCTGTCCTGTGCTGGAGACTTGGACATGTTTCATTTTCCAGGGCTCTGTGTTGTGGTGAGTGCACACTGGTGTTCTGAGTGACGCCACGCTCTCACAAGCTTTACAGACACCATCTGTTACAAACTATGTCCTACCACTGCGTAAAAACCAAATGCCACCTCCAAGTCATCAGAAAAAAAGACGCCAACCCCAGCAGCCTGACCTTTATACAACATCCCTACTTAAATGCATGCAGCAATAGACGAAAGGCAGGCTCAGCAACTGGTATTAAAGCAAAGGGGCATTTGCAATGCAGTGGGAAAGGAAGACAGATGGGATAACTCACTGTGAAAGGGCCCTGCTATGACAGCGCACAGCCATTTCACCGAGACAGACATCAGATGCTGAGGAGGAGGAGTTGCAGTCGGTGAAAGGGAAGTTACTTGCCGTGCTAGAAGATATTTGTTACAGTATTTCCTGACTCTGTATGCACAGAAAGCAATGTTATGGGAAAAATTCATCCTCTCAGATTATCTACTTTTCAAACCAACAGAGATTCAACAAAGATGGAAATAAATCCATAATATGTGTATTATGTATCTATGGTCCAAATCAATATTAGAGATGGGCTACCAGTGCGAAAAGCCAGAGATCCAGGCCAGAGATGCATGCAAGGACAGAGAGAAATCTATATGCTCAATGTATTTCTCTACATTCTATGCCAATGTTCAAGCTAGTTTACTCATGTGAAAAATTAGTGCTACATAATTCAGAGAGGGAGAACACATCAATAGTTGTACTGTGAAAATATGTGCTAAATAACAAAAATCGCCTTCATGCCATGACTATGAAGTGCATCTATAACGTGAGAGAAATTCTACAGTCCCACAAAATTTTTTAGTTAAGCAGCCTTTTTTGAAGGAACGGTATTTATGCTTTCCTGATAATTTTCTTCTAAACTTCATCAGGTACTGTGAAAAGTTACTCTCACCACCTTGGTGTTTTCTACAGTGCTCATCACGGTAGTCAGTAGCCTGGCTCAGCCTGGGTAGTGCAGCACAGAAGTGTCTGTCTCCACAAGGGCCAGACCTTCCCTCTGTGTCTTGCTTCTTTCCCTTGTAACCAGCAGTGGCTTCCTCTTTCCACACTCCACTGCTTGCCCTGCCTTTGCTCCATTTTACCCCGGACCTTTGGGCTTCACAGTTTTGCGGCACATGAAAAGGAGAGCCAGGTGAAGCCTGAACCACCATATCCAATTCTATGGGATTTGGTTGTTTATTACTAAAACCTTCTTCTGCCAGAAGTTACAGCAGCATAGCTGGCACAGAGTAGACACAGGGGAAAAAAAGGTCTTGTCCCTACACAAGTCTTGCTCAGTCCTAGGTTTCCTTATCTCTGACCCTTGCACCCCTCACACACATGCTGATTTATTGCCCCTTTCACAAAGGCTGCCTTCTGTGAGCACCAGGCTTGCACAAGCTGCCCTGCCCTGCTGCTCTCTTTTATCCCTCCTCTGTCTTTCCAGACATTTTCTTCCTTTAAGCTTATCAACACCAGGAGGGGCTGGCGGATCTGAGTCCTTGCTCTTTCCATGGCTGCTGTCTCACACCCATCAACACCTGTCTCCTTCATAAATTAATCCAAAATCAGTCAATAACCCCATCAAATAAGCTACATCCCTTCTTTTGCACACACTTTTATCTTGCTCTGATTAGTATCCCAACAATGAGTCACCAGCTGTTTAGCCTAATTTTGGGAACTCTACAATAAACCAGCCTGTTCAGTAGCTCACCGTTTATTTTCCACGTCAACAAAGGAGCCATTTCTTTAGAAAATATCCTAATGTTCCACTCCACACATTCAGGTCCTGATGAATAACTGTGTCCAAATAAGGCCCTTCCTTACTGAAATAACAAATAACATGAACATTTGAGGGCTGCTTATGAGCGTACCTTGCAATCTTGTGCAATACCAGTAAATCACAGTAAATCTGTAAGAGAGACGTATTCAAGCAGCCCCGGGAAACATTTGAGATATATTTTGTTGGGCATCTGATCTGGGCCTATTCCTCAACTTGAACCTGATAAAATTTGCTAAAGGTTCAGGTAAGGCTCTCCCCAGTTTGCCCCCCAAAAATTTCTTATGCCTCTAAGAACTAATATGCAAATGAAGGTAATCAAACCCCACTGTCTGCATGGTTCCTCTAAATCCTTTTACAATTAATTTCTTCCTGAGAGGACTGTCACATCTGTTGTCTGGCAATGTTGCAGCTGTGAAACAAGGAAAACTGATTTCAAAACTCCAGAAGCACAGACTCTGTTTTTATGAGTGTGGGGAGATGTGATAATTTTTGTCAAGAGCTATGTGTAACAAGCAGGTAGTAGTTCATGTTTTCTGCCATAGGCACTTCAAGTAATGCTGGAGAGAAGTGGGATTTTGGAAACTGCCAGACTCATGTGTTACACTATTGGAAATGTGATGAAGAAAGCATACACCACTTAAATTTGGGAAAGATCTTCAGGTGTTCAAAGTATGTCTTCCAATTTCTGCCTTATCTGACCATACATGCCAGAAAACAGCTCATTTTTAGTTTTGTTTTAAAAGCATGTGATGGGTCCAGGCACTGGCCTGAGATCTGAACTCCTGGAGAGCAATTTCATGTCAGATTGGTACCTCTGTGTCTTTGGGCATGTCTGATCCTACAGGGTACTCAGCATTGTGCAAGACCCAGGTCCCAGTCCATCAAAGATCTTTAAGCATATGATTAATTTTTAGTCCCTTTGACTTCACTGACTAAACTGCTTAGATGGATTCACTCCTAGGCAGCTGATCTTCCCACTTGAATTTCAATATTAGCAAAATGAGGATAATTCTTTCTTTAATATAGATGGGTACAGCGAGCATTAATTAGTTAATATATGTGGAGTGCTTCGGAGATACAAAGGCTATCTACATGTTAATTTATGCAGATATTGGAAGAAGTAGAGGGAAATAATTGCTGTCTCTCACCTGTGCAGGGTTTCAGAACAGCATTCATTCTCTCACCCGCTGTAGAACAGAAACTAAATGCTGAGACAAGCCCACGCTTAGGAGACACTCAGAGCACGCTTATCAGATTTAACACACTTTCCCATTTAAGGGAAGGCAATCAGCTCTGTGTTTGCATTTCCCTTGCAAATGAGCCTCACTGACTCCTTAGACTGACTGTGCACTAGCTGCTTCTCATGTCTCAGTGCCGTGGTAGCCAACTGCCTCAACACTGTAACATGCTTTCATCTATCCTGAGTCTGTACTTAATGATGAACCTGGCAGGGAGGCTCAGCGCCAGCAACTGGCAGTTTCTCACCCGTTCTTGTTTTGAGATGCTGAACTTGGGCCATGTGAGATCATGATTTGGCCAAATGCTTACCTTGGATCTATAGATAAATAAATAAAGCACATAAAAGGGACTGGTTTATCTCATGTCATTCTGTAAGCTGTTCGTGAAAGGTTTTCTCCTAACAAGCTCTGTAAAACGGCTTTGGTGAAGATGCCTTTACCATTTGCTCAGGAGGTCTGTGGATAGTATTGTTATGTCTCCAGAACTGGAAAGCCTCCTGTTCCCTTTCCCACCTGACAGAGGTATTAAACCACTATCAACCACAGATCCAAGCCTCTTCTCCTATCAGCTGAAGAAAAGCTGAATGGCAGAGATTCTGGAGTTTCCATCAAATCTTGGTGCTGTGATTTCTGTCTGGTGTTTCAAGCCCACCCCTCTGGCTGTGTTGTAGATTTGGTTGTTTTTCCACTGAGAAATTATTTCCCCAGCTAAAAATGGAGCATGAACATAAATACAAGGCTTTATACTCAACTCTTTATCCGCTTGTGGACCTGAGGAAAGTAGGAAGAGTCCTAAACAGGGCTAAATAAACTATAAGAGAAAAAAGACTGGGCAAATCCCTTGGAGATAAAAATCTCAAGAAGCTCTTTCTAATCCTGATGGAGTTAAGCCTGAAAGTACCTGCTGCCTGTCAGCTGGGAAACAGCTAGAAATGTGAGGTTGGGGGGGGGGGTCAGGTTTGCCCCATCCATCCTGTGGGATCCAATCACTCAGCAGGGGATCTGGCACCTAGGGAAGACCAGAGCTGGGACAGACATCAGAGGGGTCTGGCTGGGGGAGTACAGTGAGAGCCCTTCATATATCTCTGGGCAATGTGACAGCTCTTCTGAATGCAGAAATCATTATATAATTCACCTTAAGTAAAGCTGCTATTTCCTGGAAATGTTCCTAATATGTCAGAACAATATCACATAAAACATCAACAGCAACTGTATGTACCCATACTCTCAGATTTATATCTTCTTTTTCCCTAATCAAGTTTTGTTGCTAGGAAGCTTGTTGATAACAGAAAACAAACACTCTGGATGAAAATGAAGAGAGTACATTTTTATCATTTTTTTCTCCCTTGTTTACCAATTCATGTTAGATTCTCAAGAACCTTTTATTCTTTTCTAATATGAATGCCAGCTATTCTAAATTACATCAATCATGTAGAAAATTACATTGATAATGCAGAAAATACATGAAACTTCTGACTGATACCTGGTGGCTTCCTGGAAACTTGGACCTTGCCAGACACAGGGCTGTCACTTGTGGGGCAATTGGTACCCAGTTCATGGAGATAACAGCCACATGTCCAGGATTATTGCTAACTCAAGAATTTTACCTGCAGACAGCTCTGCTAACTGTAAGCAAAGTCATGTTTTCAGTCCCTGTGCATAGGACTTTATTCAAATATTTAAATACAGCAGACAGGGCCTACAACTTTAAAAACATTATGTAAAAATCCATATAGTAACACCACAGGAAACTGCCAGTTAGTGTTTGCTCTACAGCCAAACCATTACACTGTTACAATGAGCCAGATTTTCTTAAAATTTATGATTGGCTTATCAGAAGCAAAGTACTTCAGTATTTGGTTTGTTCTATTTTATTTTTTTTAAGAGAGAAGCTTTCAAAAACTCAGCTGTGTATTTTATTTTTGTTATGGTATCATCCATAGGTTCTGCTTGAGATTGCTGGATACAGTACAAACAGAAACAAATCAAATCAGAGACAATCAAATCCAGGAAGAGAGAAATCAGAAATCAGAAATCAGAGGCTGTGTGTACCTCGCAGAATTTATACTCTCAGCAGGTGCAGCAGATAAAGAGAGAGAAAGAGAGAGAGAGTAGTGCTGGAGAGGAAATCTATGTAATGATGAAGGAGCAGTGGCACAGAGAGATGAATTGACTTTGGCCAAGGTTATGTGAGAATCCTGACCAGAGCCAGGAAATGAGGCCAGAGCTCCCGAGACCCTCAGCTACAAGGTAGTCCTTCCCACTCTGTACATCTTTCTCTTCCTCTCTTTTTAAGGCAGAAAATGTTTCAGTTGAGCATCTGAAGTACCCAAATTCCTTCTACTGTTTGCCAATCTGGGATTCTGAAGCCAAGCAACCCCCTCTTTATCTGGGCACACCCTTACATAGTCTGCCTGTGTTCAACAGGTTTATTTTCAGGTGCTGTCCTGATGATAATAATCATGACAGTGAGTTTTAAAAGGAGGCATGAGAGAATGACAATTTATTTGGCTCAGTTTCTCTGCCTAAAGTAGTAAACAAATAGTATCATTGCAGATGTGAGTAGGAGCGGGGTAGTCTCCCGTTATGCAGCATGGAATTCCCCACCACAGAGACTGCTGCCTTTGGCAGCCTGTGTGATTTCTAAATTCCAATGTAAATGTCCATCACTGGGCCAGGTGACAGCAAAAAGCAGCACTGGGTGTTGAGGGAAATGCACCATCCAGCACAGGAGGGATATTTCCAGCTCTGTTCATCCCTGCAGTCTCTGTGCTCTGTGAGCCACAGCCCAGGCACAGATGAGCAGTCGATAGCAGAGCAAAGGCATCCAGTTCTGGCTGACAAGCCAAGCAGTGTCCGTGCTGTGGTGCAAATGAAAGAGGCAAGCAGCCACAGCTGGGGAGTTTGGAAGTGGGACCAGCTGAGTGAGGCTGACAGGTCTAGGGCTGTCTGGGAGCAAACCTGCACTACCACCTGATGCACAGCAGTGATGTGGGAGCAACATGTCACCCAATCCAAACCATCTTGTAGATGGCTTCTCAGCTTAGGTAAGCAGTTCAGAGGGAGCAATAGTGTAATGTAATTACAGTGATTCTGGGATCAAAGCTGCTTTGCACCACTGAGACATATCAGTTTGTAGCCGGGAGATCTCCTGCGTGGCACGGCATGCATTGGATAGAGCAATCCCTGTCTTGCAGAAATGCATATGTATGTGTGCATAGTGGATGAAGCTGTGGAGCAAACCTTGTGAGTACCATACATGCAGCCAACACAGCTCTGGATCCCAAACCATGCAGGTGGTGCAGTCATGTTGCAACATTCACTTTTGGGATAATTAGAGGCACCAAGTGTTTCGGCAACTTTCAAGTGATTGCAGACAAAGCCTTTAGGATTCATGTTACTCATCTGTTCTAAATGCAAAGGGATGTGGAGGATCAGCTCAACTAGAAAAGCACAGTATTCTCGAGGGGCATGGGGGGAAGATATTCTAAATACGGCTAGATAATATACATGAGCAGAAAAAATATGTTTACATGAAATAACAACTTACAACGGTGTTAAGGAAGAAAAGAAGCTTACTTCTAAATGCCATATTAGCAAACCTTTCTGAGCAACATTGTGTACAGGTTTGATATTGATATTTGCAATACAGATGATGAAGGATGTCAAAGCAAGGACATCTATTGATCCTATATTGAAAACCAGTGGAAATGAGGATCAGTGAAGAGACCACAGTTCTTGGTTCCAGTTACTTTTGGATGTCACCCTTTGCCAGCCAGCTGTTGGTGTGCATGTCTGTATCCAGTGACACCTCTGCCAACCTGTTTAAGCATTTGTGAATGGAAAAGTACTTCACAGGGAGTGCATTCAGTACTGCCACTACAAGATTTGGGACAGCGTGGTTGAACAAACCCAGCCTAAAAGAATGCAATTTCTTAGGAATGTAGATGTTTGTTTGCCTCGTCACAGTGTAGGTGTGTCATTATAAAAATCTTTGGGGTTAGTAAATGTGACTATGTGGGTCTGACTTTATACATAGCACTCTTGATAGAAACCTGAAATCACTGAGACCTCAAGCCATTAGATGAAGTTCTTGCACAAAATGACAGTCAACAGGGGCAGGAAGGGCACATGACCATGAGCTGAACAAGGCTGTTTGCACTTCCTTGGTGAATCACCTGAGCATCCACAGCTTTGCGCACAAGCAGTCATTCTAACAAAATCTCACACTTCAGAAGTTTACGGGCAGCCCCAGTAGACTGCAGTTAATTAATGCATTACTGTCAGCATTACTATCATTTTGACTTCTCCTGAAATATGAGAAGATAATTTGGTCAGTAATGTAGGATGGGTAACAAGGCTGGTGAGCTACTCACCAGTCAGAGCCAACCAGTGGTCACAACTCTGCAACCTGTTCTGTGGGGCTGGTGCACACTGCCAAACTTTCAGAATGACTTTCTCAAATGAACTGTGCACAACTTTGCAAACACCTGCTATGCACAGAAGGGATTATTTTGATACCAAATTTGAAGCTTCAAAAGTCAGGATGCGTCTACATAAACAGGTGTGGATGAATGCATGTGCTTTGCATATTCTCAAAGGCAGGTGCAAGAGGAGCACATCTGCTTGCACACAGCTGGGCTACTTATTCTTAGATGTGTTCAAACCATCTCCTTTCTCTTTTCCCCTCCAAAGAAGGCTGACCAAATCACTCAGTCAATGCTAGGTAAGTGGTTCATTAAGTTTATTTACTATTTCACCCTATTTTACCTCAAAAACAGCAATGGGTTTACATACTTTCCTTAAAGCCTCCCCAAAACCAAAATCAATTTTCAAATGAATTTTCAGGCCTTTAAGAGAATATAACTGCAGGGGTTTGTTACACATACAAAAATGGGAAGTTGTCTGGCAATTCTTTTGGAAGCCTTAAATTTTTACTGTAAGCCACAGTAAATAATGAGACAGCTGGTGAACTGTGGGGAATCTGTGGCTGACAAAACTTTGGTGCAAGAAAGCTGATTAAGTGATATTCACAGTGCTTCTAATCTTGACAGTGTCTGAAGCACAGCAGCAGGCTCAGCTTGGAGCATGAGCCTCCCATCAGTGGTGACAGAGCAGCCCTTTCTGGACAGGTTTTTGCCCTGTGCTGCATGGCCAACACCGATGAGGATCTGAAAATGACTATTTGGTTTCCTTGGTCAGATAAACTTGCAGGGAAATTATGCTCACTTTTAATTAGATAGATATGAAGAGTGTAGTATCATATGATGACTAGGCTTATCCTATCTTTCAGGCAAAGAAACCTCATGTTAAAAGGCGAGACTGGTTCTATTAACAAACCCCAGTGGGAGAGAGGATAGAGAGTGAAAGATGGATAAATGCAGGAGAGTGCCACACTTCAGATCTGTGCAATAGATTCTGCTTTCTAACAGCTTACAGTTTTGGAGAGAGCTGTATTTTGAGGTCTTTAGTTCAGACTGTCCAATAGGATGGAGGACTAAAAAGCACATTCTGTTTTATACAGAAGGTGCAAGGAGAAGCTATGAAAATCCCATGGGCAAGGTATGATTTTGCTCCTGGGCTGCTTTTACTTCTGGGTTGTTTTTACTCTGTCGTTTCTCTGAAACAAGGCCAGGGTACTGTGGTTCAATTCTGCTGCTGCTGAACTCCTAACTCAGTTCACATAACACAACACTGGGACATCATAATGTGGTGCACAAGAGAGGGTTCTCACAGTGTCTGAACTGGATGAGTGTGGAAGTTTTCAGTCCTTAGATTGAAAACTTCGGTTTCGAAATGAGAATGTGGCTTGAATGAGAGAAGCAAGACCTAATTCAGACAGCAGAGATTCTCACCTTCTCACCATTGTTTCTGAACACCCGAGGGTAGACTGCTGCAACCTCTTCTCTCAGTGAGCTATTACTGCAAGGGGCCAGATGGCTCTCTTTGAATCAAAGTATGACACAGTCTAAGTAAAAACTGAAAAGTTTACACTGTCTCTTCAAGTGCTGGCAAGTTAGGTACATTCCCAAAAGGTATGGAAAGTATAAAATCAGTCAAGTTTCATTATGAATGGGTTTACTAATTTAGCAGACTGTGGTTGAAGACTTTCCAGATTAGTGCAAAATCTTCTCATTGTCAAATTTTTACATGTATAAAAACAGTGATTTAGAAATACAAAGTCTATTCAGCAAAGACTGCAAGCTACTGTACTTCCAACTAGTAAAGGTAGGGAAAACAAGGAAATCTTGTGAGAAAGAATTTCCTAACACAACCAGTGAAATCCTTGTGTAGGTGTGAAATAATGCTGAATGTCTGGAGGCAAAAAAAGAGTGGAGGACAAATACGGGGCTATTGCAAGGCATGACCGCCCATCTGCACCTTCATGCCACTTTTTGAATCACAACAGTGCCTTGGGGGTTAAACCAACAAATATGTCCATGTGCTTGTGAGTTCAACTGGCATTTTAGAGCAGCTCTGCAAGCTTGCTTCCAACCCACACTCATAGATATTGGATACTAGAGCCTGTCAAATTAAAAGTGTCCCTGGATGTTCTGTCCACAACGTGACCCAAAGCGTTTTCTTCAGAGTGGCTGATACATTTCAACTCAATGCTGCAGCCCTTAGTGCCATGCTTGATTGAACAACTTGTCTCCACTATTAAAATGCAGAGAGAACTTAGACAAGCATTTAGAAGCTTTGTCATTAAATAGTTTTCTTGTCAATTGATCTATCTTGTAGGAGAAAGACAACTACTAGATCCATCAATGGCCAGCAAAAAAACTAGGAACAGGTCTTAGTCAATTAAATGAGCAAGTATTGCTTGACAGCTCCCTTTGGGAGACTGTTCATTTGGGGCCTGACTATTCAGCAGGATTAGCAACTTCAAGCACTGGAAAGCTGACCTTAACTGAAGGTGAGCTCGCATCTTCAACGTGTCTGTGGAGCAGCACTGTGCGAAGGAGCGGCACAAACCTCTCTCTACTCCCCTGCTGAGGACTGTAAAATCTCTTTTTGAGGACTGTAAAATCTCTTTTTTAATTCCTTTGTTTCTACCCCTAAAAGTTTCATGCAGCTTTTAAGTGGTATATTTTTTTTTCCAAAGCCTTGGTCTTTTCCCTTTCTGTTGATTTTATTATCACACATTTCATGACTTGTGGAGTTCATCTCAAGCTCTGGTAGCTCTTGCTCCTCCCTGGGTGCCATACCTTGAACAAACAGCAGCACATGCCCTCAGGGGTGTGCACTGAGATGGAATTGGGTACAGACAGACAGCTTAATGAGTTGAAATCACTCTTCTCATCAATGGATGGCCAAAAATGACCATGCACAGAGTGCAAAGGGAACACATGTTTACTTACAGCTGTGTCACACAGGTGCATCTCATTGGGCCATTCATTCCCTGCCATTCATTCCCCCTCCTGATATGAATTTAAAGTTTTGACTGTACGCTGCCATTTTTCCCCCAGAATTCCATATCTTCCAGATGTCCTAGGAAACCTTTATGTCAGAAAAGCCTGGCATGTTACAGACACATCCCTGTCACTGTCCTACTCCTTGGGAAGCTGTTTCCATTTTCCATCTCCTTAAGCATTAGAAATTGCTTGCCCTGACATTTCTAATGGTTGCTGCGAGCAATACTGCACACAATCCCTGCTCAGTAAAGCCTCCTGGCTTGAAACAGGAGCGAATATCTTTCTCCCATTTTACAAGTAAAATTCCCTAAAAGTTTCTCTGTCTCTTCACTGAGTACCAAAAACTTGGTTTCTTCATGGGATTATCTTGTGCAGGTGTGCGCAGAATGTGCTCAGAAAATGCCAAGTGCTGAGCAGGACTCCTTGATGCACAAATACTTATAATATTTTCAACCCTGTCATCACTTTGCAGATCTTGCCAAATCTGTTTTGCTTCTACTGCATGAAAGTAGAGTAACTCTCTCTTCCTGCCTGAGCTATGCCACAAATGCTCTCTATGCACACTACACTAATTATTACACTTACAAGTAAGGCAGCAGACAGTCAGACACTGTACTTCAGGCAAAAATCCCTGTTGAGATTCAGCCATTGCATGAGAGCATAACAAAATTTAAAATGTTCCCAATTTTGCAAAGCTACAAATTAATGCAAAAACTCAGATGAAGATCATGCCTATTTAGAGATGTTAAAGATTGATAAATCATATTTGCCACCCTTGCAATCAGTTTGAATTTCAATTTAAGTAGAACTGAATCACCCAAGCATTTATTTCCATTACAGATGGGTGGATTCAGGCTGTAAGGTTTACATGTCCAGATTTATTTTCCTCATGTTCTTCACCAATTCATTCTCCAGATTAATAACAGCTGCAGAAAATAGTATTCACAGTGGATGTGCTCCAAAAAATCTGAAGCTCTGATGTCCATGAATACAACCAAATAATTTGGAAAAGTGATTTTCAATGTCCTAAATTAAAACTAGATTGGTGATGAAAGTTCACTTATCTTTCACTTAATGATGTCATCACAGATACTGAGGGACATGCTCAGCCACTAATTACAAACATTGAGTTTACAAGGAGTCTGTGTGGAGCTGAGAAATGCAATGGCTACTCTGTGGAAAGAATCACTGCTCATTTTCCCGTTGCGTTTATAGAAAGTGATGTCAATAAAGCAAAATGCAGAACACTTCACTGCAATCAGCCCTTTAACTTGTAACAACTGCAATAAATCACCTTTCAACCAGGGTAGCCTTTTTTGATGTGTTTTTACCTCCTGCCCAGCACAGCATGGCCATGGAGGGGGATGATCCAGCAGTGGGACTCCTTCAGCAATACCTGGAAGGGAGCAGCAGCTGCCAGATGGCTGCAGCACAAGGGAGAACTTGGCTCCCTCCCACTCTGCACCTGGGGTGCTGCCAGAGGGATTCTTCTCACCCCTAGGGGCACACCAGACTGCCCAGAATGAGAAGTTTTGCTGTACCTCTGCTGAGGACTGCTTTTTGGAAAACCTCTGGAGGATTTTTGCGGGTTCTTGTTTGTTTGTTTGTTTGTTTGTTTGTTTGTTTGTTTGTTTGTTTGGTTGGTTGGTTGGTTGGTTGGTTGGTTGGTGTTTGGGGGGGGTTTTGTTTGGTTTGGTTTGGTTTTGGGTTTTTTTGGTGGTGTTTTGGTTTGGTTTGGTTTTTTAAACAGGAAGGGAAATCTCAGTAGCACTGCAGTCCGCAGTCAGGGGCTCTGTGGAATGTGATTGCATTCTCTGCTCAGGGATGCCCAGGAGCCCAATCACTGTATCCCATTGGATGGAGAAGATAGCCAGGCTGGGCTCAGGGTCTGAACTAAAGCCACTGGTGCCCCATTTCCCGCTGTCCTGCAGTTGGGATGTGGATGAAGGGTGGCTTGCCACCTTTCCACCCATGGGGAGAAGTCCCTAGAGTGAACCTGGGAGAGGCAGCACCCCAGTGATACACTGTCTGTCAAAACCACTTCAGCCCTCAAGACCCATCTCCCAGGAGCTGCACATCCTGGTTGTTGGCAGCAGAGGACCCCCAGGGAGGCTCAGTCATAGAAACAGAAATGTTCCTGCTTCTCATTCAATGCAAAATAATTGCCTGAATCCATGTGAGGAAATCCTCTCCCTGAAGCAGCTTTGGGGATATGACAGAAGGCATGCTCCACTTCTGGCAGAGATAAAGCAATTTATCCTTCTTTTTGCTGTAGAAAGCCCTGAATTTCTTTCAAGACATGACAGTGGTGTATATTAGTACATGAGGAGAAAAGAAATTGCAAGAAATTGTCTGGTGGTTCTGTGGATTATTTTTTTTGGGCCACCGCAGGGCATTTTCTATCTACAGAGTTGTGTCAGCAATTTCTGTGAGTTTATCCCCACTCTGTCGTTGTTGATGTTGGTGGTGCTGTAAATCTGCCTGTAAGGCACTGCTTGCAAAAGCAGCATGTAAAGCAGAAATTTGTCCTTTGTATTTCGAGCAAACTAGAGGCAGAAATTACATAAGCTGGCTCCCCAATTCTGTCAGACAGTCAGGAGTCTGCTTCACTGGTCTCCTCTCCTTGCAAAAGTTTTGGGGTTGAGGTAGCAATTATATACATACACGTATATATGTGAATTGATACAAGCATGTATGAAAACACAGGTATATGCATATATGTGTGTAGGCATATATATATGCTTCTGTGTGTATACATTTATATATATATATATAAAGGAGGTTTCAGATGAGGAGCTGTGTATCTCTAATTATCTAGACTCTTACAGTGAAACTTATTGAACACATCTTTATTACAGAGAAAAATGACTGAATGTGTATTTTGCATCTTCTTTTCTCCTCTTTAATATCTATCTTGTTTTTGTTTTGCATTTTGCTCCTTCTTTTCCTCTGTTTTTCCCCCCCTTTCTGTCTAAATATATTGGATGATAAATAGAGTCAAAAACTGGCTTTGCAGCAATAGTTTTGTGAGTTTCACTTAGGGAGGAAAAAATCTTCTGAACAATTGTATGTAATGAAGATGCATTTGAATATATACTCTTGGTCTCTCAGCAGCAATGCTCATCCCATATCTTCAGCTCAATGTAAAGATACCATTATGTTTGCATGACGTGTTATGACAATGTGGTATCTAAGCATATATAGAAAATGATTGAAAATAATGAAAATGATGAAAATAATATAAATGTTTGTTAGCATATGTAAAATTAATGCCTACATCTCAATGCTAGCATGTTTCTGTATGGCTACATGGGCTTTGTTTCTGTATGTATCAGCCAGCCTTCCTATGGGTGCACATGTGTGGGAGGAAAGGATATGATTATGGATTTGCATAACATCCTGCATGAATGTAGACTGAAACTGAAAACATGGAGAAAATTATAGAATCTATTTTTAAAGTCTACATTACTGCAAATGTTGCTTCATCAAGTTCTTATCATTGCTGATTAATTATGTAGAATGAATGAAGATGATTTCTACCCTTATCTTCCATGTCTGCATTGGAGAAGAAATTTAAGCAGGGTGTTTTGGGACAGTAGCAAAGAGGTGCTTCAGCAGACAGTGGAGTACCATAACCTTATTTTTTTGTCCCCTGGACATTCCAGTTACTGATGTCTCTCCTCATGTATGAGTTTATTGATCTCCATGGTAATAATGAAAGATGAAAAGGTCAATTTTTAAATGTGAGCAGTAGGGACCACAGATTGCTACTACAATGGCTGATGTAGGCAATCTGTGCCCTTCCCTTTTGCAAAGATCTCCATTATATCAGCAGTACTAATCTACTGTGGGAAGATCTTGCTTTCCTATCTTTTTGTCTTCATACCACTTCTGTCCAGCACTTCCAGAATGAAACCTTTTATGGTTTTGATAGATCCCTGCCTCCTAATTTTCTTCTTTTCCAGTGCGGGAGGCACTTGTATTACTCCACCTGAAGCACAGCTCTTGGCTATGCTGTTGCTTTCCTGATGGCTGCTGGAGGAGGTGACCCATGTGGAGGGCACCTTCCCCACTACAGCACCCCAGCCTCTCCTTGCAGCCCCCCCAGGGGTGCCAAAAGGTGTCAGCACAGGAGAGAGCCCCTATGGCTGTTCTTGTAGGTGGGCTGTGCCATCCAGGCTGTGCCACAGGAGACAGAGGTGGGATAGAGAGCACTAATTGTTTAGTGCAATCAGATGAGGGAAAAGGGGAGCAGGATAGGGGGAGTTAGGTTATTATATTTTATTGCTTAGGGAAAATGAAGAATGGGTACCAGGGATGAGAGCCCAACAAGACAACCTGAGAAATCCCAGAGTGACAGCCTCACATCTTGGGAATATATGGAGCAGGAAGCACCTGACCCTCCCATCTGTGGTATGACATTACAGCTACTGCAAATATCAAGGCATTTCTAAGCTGCAGACACAGCTGCATCATGTTTGAGATAAGAAACAGAGTGCCTCAGTGTTGTCATCCATTTTCCCTTCCCTTCCCTTCCCTTCCCTTCCCTTCCCTTCCCTTCCCTTCCCTTCCCTTCCCTTCCCTTCCCTTCCC
>VZUI01033035.1:0-42484 GCA_013401135.1 Cettia cetti
CTGCTAAACTCTGACTGCAGGCATTGGTTTGCAGGCTCTGAATGCAGGCTTTTACCCAGCTAGACTGTGACTGCAGGTTCCAACAACAACAGGCTCTAACTGCAGACCCAGACTGACCTGACAGCAGTGATTCTCTCTCCCCAGGATCCTTCTTCATGATTCCCTCACCACCTAAACCACTCCCCTTTTCTCACACTTATCTTTTTTGGATACAGCTGTGACTCATCATGGGCAAGGCTGTATTAATCTCAAAAGTGCTGCATATGGTGGAGAGTGCATTGTTCAGGTTTCTCAAATCAGAGCAGTGAAATATTACAGAGAATTACCCTGCCTGAAGAACTTTGTTGGGTGGATGGATTACTTCTTGATCAATTTTGCAACTAAAAGGGCAGTTGTTCAGATTAAATTAAGGTTCTACACTAAAAAGGATAAACTTGAGTGGTACTGAAATTCCAAATCAGGAACTGCAGAATTTTATTATAATAACAACAGAGCAGATCATTTGAGATGCTTGGTTATACAAATGACATGGCAAGAGTGATGCTGAATGAGAGATGTCACTTTATTCCAAGGAAGTCATGGTGCTTACAGCACCATGATACCTATTGGTTCTTTTAGCTGAGGATTTGGAAAGAGAGCTCTGCTTGAAATGAAATTTTGACATGTACAGCTAGAGCTACTGATTTATAAAGCCCTGAATTTAGCATACTTATTTTAGGAGGAATTGAAGCTATGTGTGAGCAAGCATGTTCCTTTCTCTGCTTTAGTCCAGTATCTAGATATCAATTTTGTGAGCTTTCTTCTTCCCAGACTGACAGGAAACTTTAAAGGGAGTGTTGGTGTGGTGCATTCTCTTCTGAAACTTGGGGACTGGTAAGGTCATGGAGCTAAAGCCTTTTTTTGGAAGAAAGGTCTGGACATGAGCAGCAGTATTCTCTAGAGCTGTGGTAGGTGTTAGCTTGGAAGACTGGAATACCTAATCACAACGGACACATAGAAACTTGCATTACCCAAGTTATGTTTAAGGAGTTTGAACAAATTTATAGAATACCTAAAACACGTGTATGCACTATCGTGGGAGCAGGCTGTATGTGCTGTATAGTCCTTTCAAAACTTATTAGGAGCAGAAAGTAGGTACTGCTCTGCTATGAAATCAGGAGGTAGCCATGTGTTTCAACAGCAATTGACTGAAACAGTCACTGACCTCTTTAACCAGTGATGTGATGTTTCCTGTGATGAATTCCTTTTGGACAAACATAACTCCTATTCTTGTAGTGCTGTTGTTTAGTCTGTTGTCGTACTTCACAGACAGCTGCAGATGCAACCAAAACTATTTTCTTTTTCCTTTAATTTGCTGTGGAATAATGGTAATTTAAAAACTAAAACACCAGCAGTAGAAACAGCCCAACTACTCCATAGGGTTCAGACTGATGTTTCTTTCTATTCTGTTTCTCAGTAGTCTTTTATGACTGCTGATTCGTAATACTGGTCTCCCATGGATTATTGGTCACTTGTCTCTCTTTTTTGTCTGAATGTGTATTTTATCATTTTAGAGCCAGGAACACTTATATGACCTGCCACAATGTAAATAGTCTCATGCGAATAAACAAGCCTGTTTAGTTTGATTTTTTCTCTTTTCGTGACATCTGGAAGGTGCAGCTACTCAGACAAGCAAACTCAGTCAGGAAAAATCTCTCCACCAGAAGAGGCCTAGCATGGACAACAGTGCTGTGCTAATTTGTTGTTTATCAGACAGTTTCTCTGGCACTGCCAAACCCTAGAGACTGGTGGGATGACTGGGCCCAGAGGTTGGTGGTTATGGGTTTATTCTGCCGGGAGGCTGGTGAGAAACAAAGCACCACAGAGGTCTGTCCTGGGATCTTTGCACATCTTTGTCAATCATCTGGAGAATGCAACACTGCTCACTCATCAGATGAGCAGATGGCACCCCTTATCTGGAACAGGTCAGTGAGGATAATGAGTAACACCTACTTTTTTGGGAACTTGCTGCTTTCAGAGGCTAGGAGAAAAACCCAACACAGAATATCTGTATATACTACAATTCACCTTCTTCTTATTTTATTTCATTTCATTTCAAATGCAGATCAAACTGGATTCCTTAGTATAATTATTAGAAATTTGTATTACTTTCTATATCAGGATATTTTTTCTGATGTCTGGGTATTCTAGTCTAATGGACTCTGATTTATGTGCTGTCTTCAGAATTATGCTTCCTAGATTAGCAAAGACTATGTACAGCCTACAAAGTGAATCTGACTTCTGGAAACTGTCTATAGGATGCTTTTAAAATAATAAAAAAAAAAAATTATTTGTATATATGGTATTCACATACGCAAAAGTTTGACCATCTCTTTAGCCAGGAATCTTTTCTTTTTAATTTAGGAGGATTAACATTTATGGTCTTTCTGTTACAACCCTCAGTCAACATTTCCCTTTAAAATGACAGGAAAAATTTTGCATTCTTATTACCTTATTGCTTGTCATCTGCCTCTCTTCAAACATATTTTGCACTTCCTCAAGCAGCAAGTGCAAAAGATGTGCCCAAATTTGTTAACAGGAAACGTACAAGTCTCTTTTGCCTGTGTGAAATGTATTCTATGTCATAAAGATCAACTGATATGTTTAATTCATACTGCAAGGTTTTAATCTGCTCATTTGACCTTTTTGATATACTGTCAATAGCACTGGTGCTTGAATAATGAATTTAAGCACTAAACTGATTTACAGACTTCACAGTGAGTTTAAAAAAGTGTCATGTTATTCAAGTGAAATGAAAGAGAACGATGAAGTGTTATGGAGGAAAATGATAAATATTGCCTTTAGCAAATGTCAAAAATACTGAGGCAAATAGTTTGCAAGAAGATTGATTAAATGGTTCTCTCTTTTCTATAAAGTATGGAATGTATTCTTCAGTGCCTTTTTATGAATCTTCATCTTTTCTTATATTTCTCATGTACGCACTGGATTCTGATGTGTCTCAAAGTTTGAGCCTAATGTGAACTGATGTTCAAATAGAGTGGGAAAGATGCAATAAAGTCTATGGAACTGTATCTATGTGGCAGGATTTTAGTGTGGGGGGGTGGGCAGAAGGGACGGTCTCTCTGTGAAGAGCTAAGGAGCTGCTCCAGTGTCAGTTCCAGTGAGATCCAGCATGGATCCATCACTGCCTAGAGCTGCACTCATGAGCTGCTGTTGCTTCTGAAAAAGATATTGAAGTAAAGGTAAAAAATGTTGTGCAGCCACGCTGAGAGAGAAATTAAAATCTGTGAGAGATACAGCTCTGCAGACACAGAGGTCAGTGCAGGGGGAAGGGGCTGGGGGGAGGAATGGGTTGCAGGGGATTCAGTGCTCCAGCACCTGGAACAGAGATTCCCCTGCAGCCTGTGGTGAAGACCACGGTGAGGCAGGATGTCCCCCTGCAGCCCATGGAGGAGCAAAACAGAACAGATACCCTTACTGCAGTCTGTGCAGGATCCTGTACTGCAGCAGGTGGATGTGTCCCCTGCAGACCATGGAGAATCCATGCAGGAGCAGGGTCCTTGTAGGAACTGCATCCTGTGGAGAGGAACCCACACAGGAGGAGATTTTCTGGCAGTAACTGCAGTCTGGACCGCTTCATAAGCCATCTCCTTGTTCTCACCTCATGCCATTAGCTTTTCCATGCTATTTTCTCCCCATATGCTGTTGAGGATGGGGAGCAAGAGAGCAGCTGGGTGAGGTCCTGGCATTCAGCAAAGATCAACTCACCACAGAGATACATGACATAAAGATGTTGCTTAAGAATCAGTTGGGGTAAAGAATACACAAACATTTAGAAAATAAACTTTATTTCAACAGGGTTCTGAAATGAGGAATTCCTGATCTGGGCGAGGTTAGAAGTGAGTGGATATTGAATAGATGATGAACATATATGTGATTTGTTCACCTCTCTTCCTAACTGTGGAGATAGGTAGTTGTGATGGTGAATTAGAGCCTGCAGTGAGAGGCCACAGGCTTTGTAGGTTTATAAATACCTCAAGATCAGAGTGAAGAGACATGTTGAAACACAGCCCATGCAACTTTTCACTGAGCATTGAATTAAGGCTTGAATTTATTTTACAATTGTCCAGTTGTGATCAGATGCATGTTTGTAGCAAGATGCTATTTAATTCAACCTTAAGTTCTCATTGTGAGGATGAGGAATATTGCTGCCTTTCCCTTAGCAAATGTGATAGCCGGCAGGACTTGTTTAACATTACAAAGAAATTTGTCTCTGAGATTAAACTGGAACCTGAACTCCTGCAGGATCCCATAGCTGCAATGATGATGTTGGGCTGCTCTTGGCACCAGCTCACCCCAATCATAATGAATAAAGCTATACTGATATTTTCACTACATCTCTCCCCCTGAATGTGTTCCCTGCATGAAGCAGAAGTCCTGAAGGTAATAACAAAACAGTTAATCTCCTTCAAAATCTCCATGGTAATGCATATTCACAGGAGGGAGAGTTGCACAGATAAAGCCAAGTCAAAACCAAGCAATCTTCTCTCTGCCTTTTTTGGCTCTTTTGTGCCCAGACTGGAGATCTTCCCACATTGAAAATGTTGCATTTAAATAAGTAAATTTCAACCATGGTAATTAAAGATAAATAATAGTTCCTCAGTAAAGTAATCTGAAAAATGCTGGTAGAATTAAACACAGCACAACACAGCTTTTAAAAATAGCCTTAAAAAAAAAATCAACTGTTACAGTTTTACATTTGCATATTTCTGTTTATGTTTACATTTACATACACACAGACATGCACATGTATATACATGGACAATATTATGTGAGATTATCTCAGATCAAAAATACTTTATCAAAAATTTGTCCAATAAGTACATTCTAAAAATAGTGTCTGTTTATCGATAACATTTAAAATAGCATTTTGATACCAGAATCAAGATTAAAAATGCTATAAAAATTTCATAATAATTCAATAAGAATTAAGGATCTCTGAGATTAAACATTTTTTAGTGTTCATTACAAATATGGATGGAATTTACAAGACGTATGATATCCTTCATGCTCTATGATTTTTTTTTTCTGTTGTTTGGATTGGATAAGTCCTGTGGTAAGGTTCTGTGCAAATGTGACACTGGATTGAAATTGTTTAGATTGAAATTGATTTGTATAGTATATAAATACTATACAAACTTGAAATTTTTGTGCATTTTAAAGGACAAGGTAATGCTTGATCTAAGTTTGATTTTTGAAATTTCAAGAATAAACAAAATATTTGAAAACAGCTTGGCTAGCTTTGGAAATTTCTGTATAATGATAATAGCACTGACATAAACACATAGACCAGCACTGGACCACTGTCTTACCTGTTTTATGTGAAGAACTTGTGGTTGACAGAGTTCTGTCTTTTAATGTAATCCAGAAGATCATAACTGACATTATTGGTGGTAAGATGTAAAAGCATTGAAAAAATATCGAAACCCTCTTAAAATTCTTGTTCTCACTCTATGGATTTTCTTTTCGGATATCTGTCAAGATTTGCAACACTGGTGGTTTCTGTAGCTTGGTCTTTGTCCCATATGAAAGTAGAAATCACAGTTGTGCCCCCTGAAGTAGCACAGGGTGGAGGCAGTGCCCAGTCCTGGGCTGTGCTGGCAGGGCTCTCGCTGACCACACTAAGGGAAAAGATCCTCCAGCACATGGATGTTTCAGCACATTAACTGCAGGGGAATGAAAGCTCCTGCTGGCATTACACAGTAAAGTGGTCAAGATCTTACAGCCCTTGTGTGTCTGAATACATCTATCCATTATTTTTTCAATGCAAGTGCAAAACATTTTTATTTCGAGTCTGAGTACAACCAGCTCAGTGCTGAAGAATAATGTGAGGCTTGTTGGTGCTGGAGACATGTTGTTTACAGGGTTAAAAAGCATAGCTGGGGAATATCAAAGGGAAAACATTCACTCAGTCTCTCCAAAGAACACTTCCCTGGAGCTCTTGTGGCTGCTTGAGGAACCATGGCCTTGTCTCCTCACACCCTTTGATTCTTAACAGGCTGAGGGAGCAGCAGAAGTGACAGGCTATGTCTGACAATTTTGGACACAATCAGACTGGATATAACGAGGCCAGGATCTCAACCTGAGACCCTCTTACAAGGAAGAACACATCAGTTAGATAAAACATTTCATTAAAGCATATTAAAAAGGTGCCTTGCCCTTGCCCTAGATAAAGACAGTGGTATGGAAACAAATGAAGGGTTTATAATTATCCCTTTTATTTTCCTCAGAAATTCACTGTGCGAGAAAACTCAGGAGCTCGTAGGGTACACCTTGACTGATGAAATAGCCTTTTGATGATGTTTGAAAGCATGACTGTTCTGATTCAACAAAGCCACAGTTACTGTCACGTCAAAGAAATACTGACTAAACTGAAGAAATTATATGTACCCACTGCTGAAGGAGATCACAGGCTGATGAATCTCACTGTACAAAGTATGATGGCATTACAGCTGTCTCCAAAAGCAGGTGGTAAAGACTTTAGAATTACTGAAATACAGACAAGGCTAAGATTTGGTCTAAAATAGGTTTATTTCTGACCAGAATGGAATAATAAAAAAGTATAAAATCCTCCTATTCTTATAGGTGGTGCTGAGTCTTCAAGGTGCAGGTGGTTAGAAAACTGCCTTTTTATTTCTAAATCAATGTATATTGAGACACAGTAAACATGAAAATCAATGATTCCACCCTTGCAGTACCCTGTGAATTACAGGAATATTCCAAATACAATGAAAGAAAACAACTATGGAGATATTTTATTTTTTTATCTCCTAGGGACAAAAATATTTTTTATTTAAAATTCTATTTTTTACACTAGTGTAGCTATGTATTGGTACAATGGACAAGTAAAATGTTACAACAATTTAAAAGTAAATTTTAGATGGAAAGATGAAATTTTAGGGAAAATAAACAGAAACAAGACAGAAAACTCCATGCTGTTGAATAAGCATAAGAGTGGAATTTAACTCAGTAATCCCAGTCATCTTTAGAAGGTCAGGAGACCTTTCTTCATTCTCTCTGGACAGAATATAATCCAAGCAGAACAGGATAAAAAATAGCTGTCTGTGAAACTCCAATAAATTTTTTATATCCCTGTAGGACTATAATCTCCTTAGAGCAGTGAAAATGTTCTGAACCTTTTGTATGTTGTATTGGAGTCTAGCATGTACTGAGTCAATGATGGATTTCTCAGGGGGGGATGATTTCAGGTTTCAATAATTTTTCCCTTTGTATTTAAGAATAACTTGAATATCATTCTAAAGAATGGCATTAGGAGAGTCTGCAGGCATGAAGTACTTGTCTAATTTAATGGCACAAACCACTTGAACCATGTGGTAGTTAAAATTTGCTATGAAAATTTTAAAGGAAGCCAGGAATAAAGCTTGCTTACACTACTATAGACTAATTTATTTATTAAGACCTAATAGAAGTCCCAAAAGTTATGAGGCGTTTTATTGACCTCCTTGCTACTGAAGTGGGTAAGTCAAACATTCTTTGGAGAACACTTCACTGGACATTTGGGTTTAGCAACAATACATTCTTTTAGACAAGTTAATGCTACTGCTGCTTACTCTGTTTATAGCCATGAGTGTGATTTGTCCTTTTCTTCAAAGAGATTTAGACTGAATTAATCTCTGAAGGGCATCCTCAAGGTGAACTGCGTGACTGGAGATACTCATAGTTGGTTGTTTCACATTTGAGCAAAATAACCCCCTGATCTAGTGGCCACTCATAGCAAGAGGCCAGTCCAGCCTTCTTGGTGCCTACACCTGATGTGGTGAGTTTCTCTCACAGACTGCAGGGGGAAGTTGGAGAAATAACTTTGAGTAGACAGCAAGTGCCCAGTGACCTGGAAGAGCCCCAGCCCTGCAGATGGGCTGCCTTTGGAGAATAAGGAATTCTCTTATTGTCTCTTTGGGAATCAGAGGTTTACAGCAGACATGGCCTACCACTGTGTGTAGGAAGGTCTTTATAAAGGATCTTAATTTCGGGTTGTGCTAAGCATGCTGCTAACAAGCACTGATGAATGTAATGGATATGGAATAGGAACCTGGAGATGTTCAGAATGTTCCCATGAATGCAATTGGTCAAACACTCACAGCTTTCACGGCTATGGGTGCTGAAAACAGGAATGACCATGAGCTGCTACCTGTCCTGAGACTCCTACAGCATTCCCACATTTTAGGAGACAGGCATCAGCATTTATAACTCATTTGGAGCTAAAATTTAGGAAATATTTGATTCCCCTATGTCAGAGATGCACTGTCTCAGTGACTTTGTGACTCTATGCTGTACAGAGTATGCTAAGACAACATAATGAGCTTCCTTGCTGTTTGTGTAAGGACAGCAATATGGACTGTTGTAACTATTAAATGCTTCTCATTGCATTTCTCTTTTAATAGAAAATTTACAGTGTCAAAGACAGGTTAGCACAAAGAAATTTTGGATGTTTCTGTCACATAAATGTCAGAGAAAAAAAATCTCAAATATGAGAGAGACCTTGATTAAAAAATTTAAGAAAGCATTAGGAAGAATTCATGCTAGCTGGAAATGATATAGTGGAAAGGTGGGCTAGGCAAAGGGAATGCTCCTCTGAGGGAACTCTAGAGGGTTGTCTCTAATGTGTCTCTTACCACTAAGTGCAGTAAAAGGAGTTTGTGAGTAGAGATGGGTGTTCTTCGTTTTGCTGTTTCCAATCCAGTAATTAGGGCCATGATGTATCTGCTGGCAAAAGGTCACATCTACTCATCTCACTACCAGTTTTGTTCTACCCCCCTTAATAAGTCAGCATTATTCCCCATGCCAGAACTATCTTTAGGCTGCTAGACTGGACTGAATTTTCCTGCTGCCCAACTCATGGACATCTCATGGGAATCCCTGTTTTGAATCTCCTGAACTGTACTCCTGCTCCAGGTGTGGGTGGGTCAGCAGGATCCTTACTGGTGCTGGTCACAGCAAAGGGGTTTTTCTGGAGTCCCCAGTTTCTGGAAGCTCCAGGTGACCATGTCTACTAGGGCTGTGAGAAAATTCCAGGCTCTCCCATCCAGATACTTGGATACTTCAATCCGACTGCTTGAAACCAAGCAGATTTGTTTCCTCAGGAACAGATATGTGTGATAATTTATTTTTCGGAATATTTTATGAGTTTTATTTCTTATGTTTTCTTTTGCATGCATTACCCTTTACAAAGAAAAATTTCAATGCTAATCAGTCATCATTCTTGAAGATTATTCCCTCTCCTCTGTGATTTAAGAATACCCCAAGATATCTGCCTGCTTTTGAAATGAGTTTCATAAAAAACCTCCAATCTATACTCATTTCCATAACTAGGAAAATTCTCTAGCTAATCTATTACGTTACTAATTACATTTTTATCAAAGTTGGACAAGGAAAAAACAATAATCTACTTTTGCCAAAATTATTTTTCTCGTTCAATTCCTCGCTTCCTGTTTCCTACTGATCTTGAAACAAACATTAATTTTAAAAACAAAGTAAGTATTTATTATTTTTTATAAAGATCTTTTGGAAGACTTTCCAAGACCTAGTAAATTCAAAGTAAAAAGTAGGATGTAAGCTTAGTCCAAGTACTGCCAATCCTATCAATTGTAGAAATACAAAGATGCATAACTAATTTAGTAGGAAGGGAAAAACTTCAGCTTATATTTTAGAAAACAAACCCGTGATGTTGATTACTTAGAGTTTGAAAGAGGAGGCAAATATAAAATAATTGTTTAATTGAAAGCCATCAACATCATGCTGGTTTATGAAAATATGAAAAAGGCATGACCTTTCCTTAGGGTAGGTAATGTTTCCAATAGTTTGCTCCTCTTTTTCAATTTTAGCTTCAAATCGAGGTAAAACCAGTGGTCTGATAGTTGCACAGTTATTAACATAGTCAAAATTGGCAATTTAAATGTGTTGTGACCAAGCTACTCATAAAATGTGTGCAAATGCAAATAGTTGCTGTACAGTAAGTGGGTGCCAAGGACATGGCATACTTTGCTTATGGTGTTCAGCTCCTTTCCAGACAAAAGAATGTCCACCAGCTTTAGCCCTTCCTTGTCAGCCTTTACTTAGGATGAAACAGCTTTGCACCCTCTGGGGTTCCAGTGCAACAGCACAGCCCTCCAACACTGGTGGCAAAAAGCTCTATGAAAAAAATTGATTCACACTTCTCTCAGTCATGTCTTCTCATCTCCATCCCAAGGCATTATCACACCACTGGATTCAGAGAGGTAAAAATAAGATAATGAAGGTGCAGGAGCCTTTTGGGTTTTTTTGGTCCAGGCATGTGTATGACTGAATTGCAGAATATTTGCACTTCCCAAAGCATTAAGTCCAGGTGAAGAACAGGAGATACTTCCTGACTCTCCTCAAAACTGGGCCTCGTTGTCTTGTTAGTCAAAAACCACGTTTTCTGCTCCATCAATAGAAGCATTTCACATTTTGGCTCTCCATGAACTGCTGGGTGTCACAAATGGTGAACGCGTCTTTGTGTGTGTGCAGTGACACTTTTGACTCATTTCTCCAGGCTTTGTCCACCTGAGTTATTTTAATCTGTAGACAAAATAAATTTTTTTTACCTATCTCCTTGTTTTCCATGTGCAGCTTTTAAGCAAACTACCAACTTTGTAAGTGTTAACCCAGCCAATAGATAACTAGTAATACAACACACTTTTCAAAGTATGATAGGTTCTGCGAATTCAGCTTCTTTCCTTCTTAGCTGAAATGTTAGTCCACATAAGAAACTGATAGAGAAACGAGTATATTTCACCCCAGTAGCTTACTTTTATTTAAATTAAAATTTTGTCCCCAGAAATGTCTGTGTGCTAATCTTCTGTCTTTAAAATGGAGGAGGGGCTCCTCATTCTGCTTTGTCATCTATTTGAAATCACTCAGCTACCTGTCATAAGCCATCATTTATTTCCAAACCACAGAGACCAAAAGTATTCTCATTACTACTTCTGTTAAGCAATCTTCTGCCAAAAGAAAATAATGCATTTATTTCTAAATCCGTGGTATTTTCCTTGCTTAATGCTTATTTTCTGCCTAGTTTTGACCTTTCCACCCTGAGTCAACACCTCTTTTTCTTCATGAAATGTGCATTGGTTGTTCTTCAATCCCTTGTCTTATTTCAATGTAGCTGCAGTAGCTGAGGAGAGGAGTTCTTTTGTTAATAACCACAAATGGGGCTTGGGTACAGAAACTCCTCTCTTCCTGACAAATACTTCAATTTTTATGAATAATACCAGTGTTTTTCTTCCTTTCTTCTGGAAACTGATTTTTCTGAACAAGTTGTTGTTTACACTGCTCTGTCCTGATTACAGGTACAAGTTTTAATCTTAGAAACCTTAGATAATAAATTTGATTTTTATTGAACAAGTAAGTTTCATTATTAAACTAGACTTAGGATAAAAATTATAGGGTTGTAGAATTATAGAATGGTTTGGGTTGGAAGGCATGTCTAAAGATCACCTAGTGCAAACCTCTTGCTGTGTGTGGCAGGGACACCTTTTGCTAGACTAGGTTCCTCAAAGCCCTGTCCAACCTGGCCTTGAACACTTCCAGCAATGGGGCATCCACAGCTTCTCTGGGCAACTTGCTCCAGTGTCTTACCACTCCCAACATAAGAAATTTCTTCCAGTTTAAGCCTACTCTCAGTTTAAATCTGTTTGACTTTATCTCATGTTTATAGGCTCTGGTGGAAATTCTTTCTCTGTCTTTCTTATAAGCCCCCTTTAAGCATGGAAGGAAATGCCACAGTGAAATCTCCTTGGAGCCTTTTCTTCTCCAGACTGCACAACCCCAGACATTCTTCATAAGACCAGTGTTCCAGTCCTCTGATCATTTTCTTGACCCTCCTTTGAATCTGCCCTAATGGGTACATGTCTTGCAAAAAAAAAATAAAAAAAAAAAAAATAAAAAATTGTGGACTTGTTGTCACATAGAGTTATTATTTTGGCAACATTTTTCCTTGTAAGGAGTTTGTCTTCAAAGTTTTTATTCTGTTCATTTTTTTTTCTTTTCCTTCTATATATAAAGTAGATTAGACAGTCATTCATGGAAGATCATTCCTTCCTTCTGCTGTTGTTACAGCCCAGAGCTCCAATGCATTCTGCTAGAGGGACTCATTTCTATGTAGCACATTTATCCTGACAGAGGAGAAATTTCTATGCATCTTTAACTTCTCTGAGGCTGCTTCCTACTTATGAAAACCTCAGCTTCATTGGACTGGAGGGTGAGATTACAGTGTTTTCAGAATCCTATCTTCTTTTAATCTCCAGCCTATTAGGAATATTCTCAGTTCTCTTATTAGGAACCTGGTCAGTTTTGAAGGTATGCCATGTCTTACACAATGATCTTGTGCTACATACAGAGTGCCTGCAGTTCACTAGGTATCAAATTGTATCACTCATTTTTAGGCAAAATTAAGAAAAGTAAATGTCACCTGTATCTCTCTCTCTGTTTCTTTTAATGGCTTTTAAAGTTACTGGCCAATTTTTACCCAGTTTGTCAAAGGACTGATCAAAAGTACTTAATTCGTGAGGTGTGTTTAGTGAAGCTGAGTGGTTGGTTGGCAAAGAGAGGGCACATGAGGTGCCCCATACAAAGCAGAGGCTAAAGAAGAAGGTTTAAAAAAGGACAGGACTTATTCCAGTACCTCTAGGACCGCTGATTTTTTGTTTTTTTAAGCACGTATGAATTCCTAAAGGTCTCCATGGTGATCACTGACCTGGCTTGCTTTAGATTAGCTGTCTGAAGCACAGTGGACTATTTTATTATTTATATCAGGGAAGTAGAAACCAACACAATTGATGTACACATAATTCCTTCCAAACGAAATACACTTTAAAATGTATTATATGATGAAGTGTTTTATAAATTTGTGTTTTCCAAACGCCAGTTTGAGCACCACTTGTCCACTAGAAACAGTACATTTTTGACAATCTCTTAGTGCCTCTAAGTCTGGATTGAGTGGTTCTCTGGGAATAGCATGCTGATTAACTTGAGAAACAGTATGTTCTTCTACATTTTCCTCTAGACTGAAAAAAATTAATCTCTGCAAAACATACATAAACTAGATAGACTGTATATAAACTAGATAGATTGTATATAAACTAGGTAGAATATTATGTTTGTTTATAGGTAGAGTAGCTATGAATATTGTGTTGGCATCATAGCAAAAGCAGTATTTGTTACTGGTATACATTTTCTAAAATTAAAAATGCCATTTCATATCCATCCTTGGTCCCTCTTTCAAATATTAAATACTTTATTTAAGTATGTTCATAATCAAAACAAACTTGAAAAATTGCTTTCATACTAAATTACTGTCCTTTTTCTTAGACACTTATTCATGGTAGTTTTATGTAGTTTTAATTAGAAGCACTCACATGACAGCATAACTGTCCTTTCAAGTAGGTTTTTTATTATTTAACAGCAAAGGGTCAGTTCAACAAATTCTTCTTGCAAAAGCATATGCAAGGTTTTCCACGTAAGAACTAGATAGAAATCTGTTTAAAGATTTTTAAAGAAGGCAGGATATGCAGTTAGGAAGAATTCAGTGTAGAAAAATTCCATCTTTCAGGTACCCAAATTTTCCTTTGCTATGTTTTCTAAAACTCATAAACACTGTAAATGTCAGATACAGTCATAATGGTGAAGAAATCACTGGTTGTTATTCTGGAATTATTCTAGAAAATGCTCAGGATTTTCCCTCTAGTTTTAGTTTAGCTTTTATTACCTCAGATTTACAGCTAGTCCTATTGGAAGTACCAAAGTGGTTTGTGAAATAATGTCTCTCTCTTTTTTTTTTTTTTCTATAAATACATTCATGGATCAAAGACTACAGGGTTTTGAAGGGAGAAGACTAGAAGGCAAAGGCAGAGAAATGGGGAATAAGCCTTCAACCCAGGGTAGTTTTTCTGCTGTTTTGAGCATATCTTTTGTTTTTCTGACTCCAAAAAATAAGTTATTTTCACAGTGGTGGAGGTGAAGGCAAGAAATGTTTATCAACTGATGGGTCTGCCTGAGTCTGCTCTTGTGGCTCTAGAAGGTTCTAAATATCAGACTATAGACGAGCAGATAATAAAGCAGTCTAAAAAAAGAGGCAAAAATACAACCTCACCAGCTGCAGTGCTAAATACCTGCAGACATCAAGCAGTGAAATTACAGAACTTCAGAGGATCTGGGTTTTTTCCAAGTCAAACTTCAATTTATTTGGATGATTTACTTCAAAGCATTTTTAAAAAGTAAACTTAATAAATGTGATTATAAAGGGGGTTAATTTTCACATCCACCTTGTAATGAGGCAGAAAAAAAGTAATTTTATGGTATTTCCTATGGCCTTCTGAAGTAAAAAGGCAACATGGAGGAAAGCATGAACATAAGTGATTGAATGTTGGAAGCTTGGAAGACACTTTGCTGAATGTGGCTTGTAGAAGAAAAGGATGAGCAGTAAAATAAACTGTGAAATGGTAGTAGTAGTAATTCCCTGCACAAATAATTCCTTGTAGACTGACTTGGAGAGCCTAGAGTCTTGCTTTTGCTGCAGGTCAGAAAAATCAAAGCTTCTTAGCTGTTACTGTTCTGTGGCTCTATTTTGGAAAAATATGGGGAGGCATCACTCAAATCCTTGCATTTTCAGCTGCTTTTAATCTATGTTATTCAATGATTTCTGTGTTGTTGGAATATGTTATGGAAAAAAAAAGTTAAAGTGAAATAGGTAGAAAAAACTATTCAAGTGTTCAGAATTATGTTTACTGTCTCTGTTCAGAAGCTGAAGACTAATCACAGACTATTTTCTTAGACTGGACTCTCTCTACAGACCTTATTAAAAAAATAATTTTTCCATGTAGTTTCTACAGCTATTATGTCTTAGTCCAAAGGCAGAAGGCAAACAGCCATCTGCTTTTGTTTGTCTCTGCCTCTTTCTTTGTCCTGTCTCCCCAGCCTTATAATATTCCTCTTTGTCCTTTCCCTCTGTGTATTTTTTCTTTTCTTCTTTACCAATTTTCTCAAAATAAATAAACTAAAGGCTGAAAATTAGCATGATGAAAAAAAAAATTACAAACAGATCCAGTATTAAAAGTTTACCTAAAAACTGAAGAACAGTGTCTCAGAGAGGACAACATTTGAGCAATTCCTCCTGCTGCAGCAGCAACTTAAAGGTTAATTTTAAACCCTCTGGAATAGTCCTTCACTGGGGAACATGAGAGGAGGCAGGAGGAGACTTTTTTGCTTATTGTAGATGGAGGTCATTAATTTTCCTCCAGGGATTGATGATGATGCTTTTCTGTTAGCTGCTGTGGGGCAAGGCAGTTGGGGCCACAATCTTGTGCTTGTTTTACTGAATTTGGTGATTTTACAAAGTGGCTTAGTCCCAAGACGTACTTGTAGCTATCTAAGCCATTGGGAACATTTTTCAAAGGAAGCATATTTTCTTAATGTTTATTCTGGTTTTCTGGTTTTCAGTGGAAGTATATTTAGGACAGTGTAGGTTAAGCAAGCTTCTCAAATATTATTAATTCTGGAAGTGTTTTCCTTGTTAGTCAGGCATAACCTGTCTTTTTTGAGTTTGATGATTTTTTACTACTGACAATTTGACTTTACATGCAAGAAAGGAATGACAGTATTGGTTAAAACTATACGACTCTCAGAAGGTGTCCAATATCATCTATAATTTCCTTTCTTTTCATATAGCTGTCTTTATGTTGCTTAAATGAAAATCTTGGGTGTAGAACTATTATTTTTTTTTTTTAATTGAGAAAGAGTGACTAAGCTCATCAGGATAGAAAAAGATTTGGTACTTTAAAAGATAAAAAATCTAAACTTGAATCAGGGAAGCTGTCCTATTTTTTCTCACATTGCATTTTCTAAATGTATATGTCTGTATCTCACACTGCAAATACACATGTAGTAGAAATTAAATTTGGATCTCAAAGTGAAGAGATCAGTAGTTATGTGTTCAGAATGTAGTTGCAGCAGATTTGATGTAAAGGACATATGTCTTTCCTGTTGAGGGAAAAATCTGAATGACAAAAGAAAAAATATTGTTAAAAATAACCATGGGAAAGGTTTAATATGTTTATTCTTCTTCTAGGGGGATGTTCATGTATAGTATTTTAGAAGCAAAAATACAAGCATCTTCTATGGCAGAAGAATAGTGTGGAGCCAAGTATTTAGTGGGATAAATTACTTTGGAGCCATTTCTGAAATCTGTTTTAATATGTACTAGACTTTTAAAGCCCCCAAAATTGAATCCTCCCCAATAGGAGAAAATTATAATTTGGCAGATATATCTCATATATGTTTCTGAAGTCATATCTATGGTGGTTCCATCCTTTCTTATTTTTTCTTTTTCTTCTTTCTTGGTTGTATTGAACAGATCATAATGCTACACCACTTTGAAGAACCATGTATCAATTCATAGTTCTTAAGAGATCTTTTTCAAACCTCAGAAATGTACAAAGCTTACCATAATTATAAGATCATGTGCAATTCATTCATTTTCTGGATAAATAATTATAATTCAAACGGTGTAAGTAGAGTGCACCCTAAAAATCCATTTGTGCATTACTCTAAAGCAACTTGGGGTAGTCACAGAAAGAAAGCAGTCACTGTGAGTATATATGGTACATAGGTTCAAAAATGTTAAACCTGGATCCTTTCTCAGAAGCAGCTTGTCTCCAGGAGGAATTACTAATCTGGAAATGGTGAAGTCTTATCCTTTCAAGTGACAGAATCTGTAAAAGAACAATATTCATGAACATCATCTGCAAAATACTAAATAAAGCTGGTGTTCAATTTGTTGAAATAAGTTGCTGCAGAAATGATGCCTGTAGAAAGCTTATAGGATTTAGACAATGTTACTATTTCACCTGATTATCACCATCTTATTGCCTTAGATGTGCAAAAATAGCTGGGTTGCAAAAGTTAATGATTAAATATTTACACTATTTCTTTATGATCTTTTCTCTAATATATATTTGTCTGGTAAAATATACGAAGCCATGGGGTTCACTAGCAGCTATGGAGTTGGAACTGCAGGGAGAATGGGTGACCAGGAAAACCAGCAGTTTGAATGGAGGGCTAACAAGTCAAGGCAAACCCCAGGTGCATAGTAGCAGTGTCAGCTCAAACACACCACGGGTCTCCGATTAAACACAGTGCCAAGGGACTGGAGGCTCTCTGAGCCAAACCACCCGCTGGTAATTGCACAGCAAAGGCTTATCAGAGCTGTTACTAAGTAGGTTCCATGGCAACATCCCTGAAAGAAGACCTTCACCTAAAACCTGGCGTGCCTGCATGAAGCACTTCCAGGAGCAGTGGGACTGATTTTTATTGTGGGGTTTGGCTCAACAGCAGGGATGCCCAGAATTCTGAAGAGACCTCATTACTTTGTTGCTATGGACATTCAAACTAAGAGAAAATCTAATTATAGGAAGAGCTTATGTGCTTTTTCCCCCCATGATACCCATAGAAAGCCAGGAATGTAACTCTTTGCAGCAGCCTTAGGATGATTCCATTTCTTTTTCAGAGGTAACAAAGGTACAAGAGCAGGGGTATCAAATGGTTCATTCTCCTATTGTCCAGGCTATGTATAAAATTTAGTGTCACTTCTCCTGTAGAATAGACCTTGTCTCTTTTATTCTCTTCAGTTCCTAGAAGCTGGTCCAATTTTTCAGTATTCCTCATAATGGAGGGAAAGTTAATTGCCAGAGGTATCCTCCATTGTAATGAAAAATTTAAAAAAGAACGTCTCATCATGATTCTTTGCACTCAGTGGACCTGTCTATATAAGCCAGAGTCTCATTTTATTAGAATGAGGATTCATCCCTGAAGATGTCTAAGATGATCTCTAAAACTTTCTTCTGAGATGAAATGTACTCTGTGGTTTCAGAAACAATACTGTGTGTGGGTCACTGATAGGCAGCATGAGAAGGATTCAGCATTTTCAATTCTGAAATAAATATTTTAATTCTGTTACACTCACAGGACTATTCCAGAGCAGTAGGGCATAATTTTCCTTGAATAAGTTTTTCTTCAGGATTTTTAGCCTCTTTTGTAACAATTTTAACATCATAATTAGTAAACTTACCGTGCTACAGGACCCATAATTTTGTCTGAATTTATTGCTGACTAGCTGAAAAAATAAATCTTATGTGAATAATTTTTAACACTTGCCTAACTCTTCATTAATTTAAGAGGTGTATCAAACATTCTGCAAGTATCATTTGACTTTGAAGTATACAACATCCTATAAACACTTGGGAAAATCAAGGTAAAAAAAAAATCAAAATCAACAGTCAAAAGTTCAGATTTGAATGACCTAAGTAAGATGCTCAGGTTCACACCAAAAGTATAGTGAGATTATTTTACCATTTACATTGAAATCTGTAAGTTTTATTACTAGAATTTACATGTTAAATTGCTCTTGCAAATTTAAATATGAATATTCTGGATGAAATGAAAAACATTACCTGTGTAACAGGCTCATTTGGTCATCATGGGGGAGATCAAGGCAGTTATAGCACCTGGTTTGGAGCAAGGATGTGAATCTGGGCTTTCCACATGTCTAGCAAGAGTTTTGGTTAATAGACTAGAGGAGCAATCTGTCTTTCTCTGAATACTTGTTTATCTACAATGGGCTGGTTCTAAGAGAAAAGGCTAAAACTTTTTGCCAGCCTCAGATGCTGGAGCTCCCTATCTCTCAATCTCCCTGTAAATGTGTATGCATCCATTTTCTATCTTTGGTAGTAAAAATGTGCCATGGAAATAAATGGCTATTTTCTTCAGGAATGAGTTATTTGCAGATCTTAGAACCACAGAATACTTTGATTTCAGGAGAGTTTTAAAGGCCATCTAGTCCAACCCCCTGCAATGAGCAGGGACATTCTGAACTAGAACAGAGTGCTCAGAGCCTTGTCCAACCTGACCTTGAATGTTTTCAAGGATGAGGAATTTATCATGTCTCAGGGAAACCTGTATTTCCCAGCTTAATGAAAACCTGCTATTCAAGACAGAGTTTTTTCAGCTGATCACAGGACAATCTCAGGGAATTTGTCTGGTTTTTTTGCAGAATTGCTTAGTGGTGGACCTTATAAAAAATGTTTACATTATGATAAATTTTAGGCATAACTTTGGTTTTAATTATGAAGCAGATTTTTTTAGAAACTGTGAATCTGCATAAGAAACTGGCAGCTGAGTTCAGTTCTTCTAAAGTAAGTATTTTCTAGGAGAGTTTCTGTCTTCAGGATGAAAATAAAACAGTGGGTTACATGTCAGCTACATGCATGTCTTGTCTTTTCTAAAGCTAATCAGTGATTTTTTTTTTTAATAGGAATTAAACATTTTAATTAACCATGTTTAAAGCGTTGTCCTTCATTAGTCTTCATGGATGAGGCCCAGATGATTCCACTTTCTTTAACAGCCATCTGTGTATGATGCCTGACTGGCCAACTCTCCCTACTGGTAGAAGGCAGCAGTTTCTGTCACTGTGTGACAAATATTATAAGAGCAAATATGAACTCTCAGGCAGTAAAGACACACTTGTGTCTTCACTTAAGTCATACTATTAAAACACTGAAAATAAAGCCATTGGGCAATAAAATACCTTCTTTTCTTGAGATTTCAAAGGATCCTTGCATTTACTAAAAAAGATCCTTTGGTGTGTAGAACGATTACCAACCTAGAGCATTTAGTAGCCTTCTTTCACCACAATTGAAAAGTACTTTGGAAAATTAGCTGATATGAGATTCTAGTTTATTAAAATAAAAAGGGACTGCCTTGGTGCTATTTCCTTTATGAATATGCTGACAATTTGTAATAATAAGCAGTAATACTACCCGTAAAAGAGGTGAACTCAGAAAAAGGTCAAAACAAACCAGCCATAGAGCATACTTCAGTGTAATGATTAAGTCTTCGATGATTTTCTTTGCTCTCCTTCTAAACTGTTATTTCTCACTTGATGTTTCTTCTTGATGCCACTTGGTTGCACTGATGCCTAGTCAACACTTTCTCCTTCTGTAGGTTTTGTTCAGCTTGGGTTGCTCTTGTAATTTTCTCTTATACTTCTATTGATTTTCTTTTCCTTACCCTCCTCCTTTTATAAATTAAATTTTTAGCCTGATATTTTTATTCCATGAGCAGTATCACTGAATTTATTTGTGCTATGCACAGCAAGTAATGACAATAAAATAGTATTTTTTGCATTCCACTAAGTACCTTTCTAAGTGGAGCCTGAGCTTTCCAGCTTTATACTCAGCTCAGCTTTAAGCAATTGACAAATTGATCCCAGGGTAATTTTCTTCATGCATTGCTTATTTAAACAAATGGCTCAAAAGGTTCACTGCCATATGCTGCCAAACCTTGGGAAGAGTTTTCAGATTCATTTTCACACTTTGTAATCTACGGTGTAGTTAACATCAAACAAGACAATGTAAAATGGCCATTTGTCCTTTTTGTGACATTTATACATGAGCTTAAATGTTGTTTTTTACTTTATCAAACATGCTGAAGCAAATGACTGCAAAAGGCTTAAAATATGTACTTTGCTACTGCTTGATGCTGCTAAATAGTTGTGAGCATGGCTGCTCACAGCTTGGACAAATCTATTCTTTGCTGAGTAAAACCTGTCTGGAAGGCTGGGCCCAGAGTGGTGGTGAATGGAGTTACATCCAGTTGGTGGCTGGTCACTCCTGGTGTTCCCCAGGGCTTAGTTCAGGAACATTCCTGTTTAATATGTTGAGTCCAGCCTCTTTCAGTTTACAGCTGACACCGAAGCAGACAGGAGTGCTGATCTGCTGGAGGTAGGAAGGCTCTGCAGAGGGATCTGGAAGGCTGGATCCATGAGCTGGGGCCAGTTACCTGAGGTTCAAGAAAGTGAAGTGTTGGACTCTGCACTTGGGTCACAACAACCTCAGGCAGTGCTAAAGGCTTGAGGACAAGTGCCTGGGAAGCTCCCCAGCAGAAAATGACCCGGGGGTGCTGGTTGACAGTCGGCTGGACATGAGCCAGCCTTGTGCCCAGGTGACCAAGAAGGCCAAAGGCAGCCAGGCTTGAATCAGCAATGATGTTGCCAGCGGGACCAGGGCAGTTACTGGGCAAGTCCCATTGTACTTGGTGCTGGAATTCTGTGTCCAGTTTTGGGCTCCTCACTACAAGAAAGACATTGAGCAGCTGGAGAATGTCCAGAGAAGAGCAGTGGAGGTGGTGAAGTGGCTGAGGGAGCTGAGGTTGTTATGCCTGGAGAAAAGAAGGCTCACAGGACACTCCCTACTACTACCCAAAATGAGGTTGTAGCCAGGTGGGAGTCAGCATCTTCTCCCAGGTACCAAATGCAGAGCCCAAGGATATCTCCTCAAGCTGCACAAGGGGAGGTTTAGACTAGATATTAGGAAAAGTTTTTAAAGGGTTATCAAACACTGCAACGGACTGCACAGAGAAGTGGTGGGATCACTATCCCTGGAAGTATTTATAAGACCATGCAGATGTGGCACCTGGGGACATGGTTTAATGGTAGGCTTGGCAAAGCTAAGATAACTGATGGAATACATGATGTTACAGGTCTTTCCCATTCTTAATGCAGCCTTTTGTGATTCTGTGAAATATAACCAGCCAGAGTAAGGGGAAAGGCAGCTGTGAAGGGCCACCTCAGTCCCACTGCCAGAACCCCCACTGGGGCTCATCCCCTCCCTCAAGTACTGGCCACGTGTTCTTTCCAGGTGTACTCAGGCTAAAGGGGCTTTCTGGGCAGTTTGACAACTTCTGGGCTTCACCCTGACCCTTGAATTAGAATTGGAGTTTGCCAGTGTTTAGTGCTTTGATCAGTGTGACTTAAACAAGCCCAAATAACTTCAAGTAATTGAGGGTTTGTTTTGTGAGCTTTACTGGTACATGTGTGAGTAAGGTCACTCCTCCTGCACAGAGGAAAACTGGTAGTTCACTGATACTCCCCACTCTTAGCATCACTATTACTGCACTGTTCTGCAGCTCCAGGTTCTCTCTAGTGTTCAGTGAGTGACTAATAGGACTTGATTAGCTGTGAAAAGGGAAGGGGGAACACTAAATGGAGTTTAGCCTTCTCCATTCCATCTTGGAGTCAGCAGCCACTCTGTCCCAGAGTCAGCAGAGAATGGTTTAGTCAGCTGGTCCAGGCAGAACCCTTATTCAGAGAGCTAAATTTACCCCTCTTTCATCACAATACTTATCTTTAAGCCATTAATAATGCACGAATGAAGGTGCCAAAAACAGGAGGCAGAGGAGGTGGGACAGGCAAGGTTTAGGGTCTGAATGAAAAATTCACTTTTCTCTAGTTTCAGCTACATCATCTTTCACTCTTACAGGCACTAGTATAAGTCAACAAACAATTCTAAGTATGAAGCAAAGAAGATTAAGATTTAGGTATCATTGGCATATAATCAACAGAGTTCTTACCTTTCCTGGAAATTAATCATCCTTCTTTTCTTGTTAAAAAGGTAAAGAGAAGACTCAGCAGGATCTTGAGCTCTTTGGGGAAAAGTCAGTACTTATCCCACACAATCCACTGGGATCATCCTAAAAAGAAAAGACCAGGGTAATCTCAAAGTGGCTTTTATTTATTCCCATAAAACTTTTGAATGGCATGATCATCATCTCCTGCCTCAGAACCAAAGTCGGGTGGAAGTTCCCCATTCCCTCCCTGGAGCAGTGTAACCACTTACTAGCAGAACTGTGCTTCCACATGCTGGGAAGCCAACTTGCTGTGAAAGATGTTTAACTGATAATGCCCACAGGAGAAGTAGTTGTAAATAATAATTGGAGAGACATAATTGTTTTTCTCTGACATTCCTTTTTGATTGGTTGGTTTGTGCAATTTTTTTTGTTTGTTTAGTTGGATTTTTTGTTAAAAAAATCTGTGTCAAATGAGCTGGTCTGTACATCAGATATGTGTCCTTACACAGATATCTGAAGAATACCACAATTTTCTCTTTTAAAGAGAAGTCTTAAAAGTTGTTCTGTAGCTCACATTTATCTGTTTAAAGCACCCTTTTGTTTCTTCTGGAGTCACAGCTCTAGCCTGCTTTAGAAAATTGAGAAGTTATAAAACTTTCAGCTAAGGATCTTGATGAAATAAAGTGCAGGATGATGCCTTAAGTTTTGGCTTTATTATATTTTAGATTCTGTACTGCCTTTGTGTGTGATGCTGAACTTCATATAAAGTGTTAGCAAGTTCTCTTCACGAGGTAGTTAGACAAAACAATCCTTTTGCAGCCTGAGAAACAAGGACACCGTTGCAACTTCAGGCCCCAAAAAGTATAAACAAAAGTATAAACAAGTGAATTGAGGAGAGCAATCTGGGAGGATGGAACTTCATAACCTGAAGCTGTAATTGGACAATTGATCCCAATATGTAAATGGACCAAAACTTATAAGAGTGTGAAACCTCGTGACCAATCATCCATCTTGGGTCCATTTTGGGTCCATCTTAGGTAGAGCCACGACCAGGCTCTTGTACTGCACAAGGTGTATCCTTTGAAGCTCTTTTAACTAATACCTACTTAATTCCTTTAACTCTGCCCAGCCTCTGTTCCAGATCAGCCTCTCTAGGAATCACGGGAAGATGACAAAGTGGTGACCTGTTTTGACAATTCTGCCTCTGCTCCAGGGTCCTGGCATGCATGACATGGCCAGCTGTGGCCAGAAGTGCTGCTGGGGGGAGGCAGGGTGACGGCAGAGCAAGGCAGATGGCCTCCTGCTGGGATCCTCTGAACTCCTTAATCCCAGCCTCTGACCTCCTCATTGCCAGTACTACTCCCCTCATTTTTAAAGTCCTAGGGTCAGAAACCTTTCAACGCCTGCCCCAGTCCCTTCTTGCAGCTGGCAGTTTGAGGGTGGCTAGTCTCTTCATAACCACCCAGGAACTTTTCTGTGGAAGGAGAACACGTATTGGGACAGAAGCTATCCCAGTGCTCATCGCTTTATTGGGTTGGTTTCTGAAGATCACAGAGGAGGTCTGTACCAGGAATTTTTTTTCAATATGTAACATGAACTTCTGTTGTTGACAAGTAAAAGCAAAGCACAAAACTTATGCTGAATATTTAGTCTGCTCTGAGCTAAATATGTGTACAAAAGCTGCTTGAGTAGCATTCCACATACTTTCTCATCTCCTTTTTCCCCCTTGCTCTCCCTGGCAGGTCTTTTGAAGAGCATAAAACACACCATTTCCCAAGAGCTTTGTTCACACAAAGAGCTAACATTTCTGGATGCAGAGAGACAAGAGAACTTTGTTTCCTTGGCAACTGGAGCCACCAGAAAGTCTTTCCAGCATCTCCTACATTTACACAGGCTCACTATCATCACAGCCTTTGGTCAATCATGTAGTAAAAACAAATATTAACTGAAAAAGTGTCTTGATCATGTGCCCCACTTAACTCATGTGGACTCTTCTTCAGCCTCTGGAATAGAAGGTGATCTCTGGAAATGATCCTGTGCCAAAGTGTCCAGTGTTACAGTTCATGGCTGAGCCTCAAGGTCTGTCCTATCCTGCACATTTGACTGAAACCCATAAAGTGTCAGGGTTTTCTAGAAAATAATGTCAGGAACTAAACATCTTTCACTTGAAGCCTGGGTGTGCTGAGGTGATGGAGCTGAGTCTGTGCTGCAGCACAGTGAGCAGATGGCACGGTGCTGTACAGAGTCCTGCCAGTGATTCAAACTGGTTCATTCTTACCTCTGAGTCAGGGCTGAATTAATGTCCCACCCTATCTTTAAGGTTTTGAAACACTGTGCTGATGCTGGCAGCTATTTATCCTATGGTAAGAAAAAAGACAGTGCTGGAGCCCTTCCTACCTGCTATTGTTAAGTATCACACATTTTCCTCTCCCCAGGTTTCTTATTCATTCAAAGAATTTCACTAGGATTGCAAAAGAAAGCACTTTACAGATACAAAATTCCCAGTTTATGGTTGCCCTTCCACTTATATTTAGCAATATTGTGTAGCTGATTTTGTAGCTCCTTGGTATCAGGCAGTTGAAACTGATTTTTTTCACTTTTGAGGGCTGAAATTTACAAGTTAAACCATTTTCTATAATTATGGAATTTGATATATAGCTTTGTATTCTTAATTTAAAAAGTCCAAGTAGTTTCTGTTATGTTTCCTTAAGTCCAGTGAGGTGAACATTATCGGGTCTAAGGTATTACATCAAAAAGTTGGGGGGCATGCAGGCCACAGGCTTGTAAGAGCATTCCTGCAGGAAAATCACAGCTGAGTGGTGAAATGATGGGTTTTTTACACTGTCTTTCTTTTCTAAATATTTCCTTGCTTTCTTTTGAAAGCAGGGCCTTCTGTCTGTTGTAAGCCCTCAGAGGGAAGAGGAGTTTCTGGCATTGGTGTGTGGGCAGTCTGGGTTAGGTCATCTGCAAACGCTACCTTTCCCTGCCCTCGTGACTCCAGGAGACTCCTGCCCTTTTCCACAGGACTGTTGAGAAGGGCACAGAGGCACTGTGCAGCTGGGTGTTGAAGGAGAGGAAGATGATGATGCACACTGGTTCTCCCTCCGCCTTTAGTTTTTCTTTCGATATCATGGTGGTTGTTTCTGGTAGCTGCAGTGAGACCAGTTGCTGCTGACAATCCTGATATTCAGGTTTTCATTAGCAAAGCCAAAGCAAGAAAGGAAAAGATTATTTTTTAACAGTGTGTATGATCTTGATTTGACTTTCAGAAGACAACCCATTTCCCTTAGCCAAGTACTTTCTTTTTACTGTATCACAAAGTCCTATAGGAAGCAAGAACCAAAGCTGGGCCTCCAACATGGGACACACATAAACAAAAAGCATCAGGCAACATAAACATAGCATCTGGCTCAACCTGTAATTTGCAGTGTTGTGGTCAAATTCCACCTTATTCCAGTCCCATGTAGTTACAGTGCAAACTCCATGAAAGGCCAGTGACTACAACGGTGAGCACATCTTTTTTTGTGCTAGCTCTAAGATCCATGGAGAGTTTCAGCACAGAATTTAGCTAGAGAATGAGCAGCTTACTGTCCAACCATTGGTGCTTGAAAAAGCTGAGTCTGCTATTTATATTACTTTTTTGTATCATTTGTGCTGTAGATGTACTCAGAGCAATAATAGGTTTTCTTCCCCATACAGAAGTTTTGGATTCACCTGTATCAATTGCAGTGACAAAATGATTGTTCATAAGAGCTATATTATCCATGAGTGCTGAAACATTGCTATCTTAAGTCTGTCCTGTATATTTAAATTGCAGAATGTGGAAATTTTGGGGAAGATGCTAACAAGAAGTTGAAAATCACCAGTAAAATTATTTATGAGAAATACAGCAACAGTAGATCCCTTCAGTACATGGGCAGGAGACCATGGATTGCAAAGGATAAAAACAAAATTGAAGTACATTTTATGTTAGGATCTGCTTCATCTTCAAAAAAATGATTACTTCTCAGGTTTGTGTCCTTGTCTCATGGACATTTCTGTCACACATCTGTAATTTTGCATTTGTATCCACCATCATTAAATGCGAAACTTTTAGACAGCTCTCTTCACATGATCATGAGCAGTTAATGAAGTTCTGAAGAAAACCGTGACCACAGTCAAAGCCACTATCAAAGCCTTTTCCTCTAAGAGAGGGGGTTCTGTACCTTTTAGGCCTCCCACATGACTTCTCACTCAGAGCTGACATGATTTAATCTCTTGATTATAGGTTTAGAAAAAAATTGGTTTAGAATAGAAAACTCAGTTGTATCACAGACACTCAACATGAGGAGCATGAAGTAAAGTTCCAAGATTGGAAAAGCTTGAAGGAAACCTACAGACTCTCTCCAGAGTCTGGTTTTCCTGCTGCACAGTTTGGGATGTAGCCAATCTGGCTGTTCCCAGCCTCTTCCAAAGGCGTGGGAATAATTTAGGGTCTTGCTTCTTTTCTCCCAGTTTGCCATTTAGAGGGAGTTCTGGTGGGGATTTCAAGGCTTGCGTTCAAGTTAAAGGATACTCAAACACACGTATTGGTGCCTTACCAGCTCATGCTTAAGGGAGTATATTAGGGATAAGCTCTGAGGGATGTGATTTCTGTACACACCACGTCCCCATTTCTGGCTGCAGCTGGGAGAATGGAGTGCTACAGGGAATTCTGGGCTTCTCACATGGTGTGGGACAGCTTGAAAAAACTGTATGGTAATTAGGTTGCCCCTCTTTTCTTTAGTAGCCAGCTTATGACTTTGGAGTTGCAGGTGCAAAGGAACAAGGGCACAGCTACCAAGTGAGAAATGTTTTGGACACACAGTTGTGGAATTGAGGCATGTAAGAGCTGATGGACCAGGCAGGGCATCTAAACTTAAAATTCCACTTTTATTCAGTGTCTACCTGTCTGAAATCCTGTGGGATTCAATAAGCAAGAGGATTATTTATTGAGGCCTGGGAGTACAGGGGAATTGAGGAAAGACAACCTGGAAAAGTGTATTAAAATAAGCATTCATTCATAACAGAACTTATTTCTTGCTTTTCTTTTAAACTTATCTGCATCTCAGTGTTTAGAAAGAAGTCATGTGAGCTCCTGAGCTGCGGGGACAGAGACAGTGGGGAACGTGTGCATCAGTGCAGAGTGCTGCTGGAGCCCTGGCAGAGCGAGAGGGAGGCAGAGGGAGCCTGAGAGAGAAAAGGCGAAGTGGTGGGAGCTGGAACAGCAGCAACTGCTGCTGCTGCACGGTGCAGCTCGTGCCTGGGAACCGGCTCTGCTGCCAGCACGCCTCTCTGAGGGCGCAGGTGCCTCACATTCAAAAGTCCTAGTGGTCAGTAGCACTTCCAGGAGCCAAGCACAGCGGCTTTATTTTTTTTTCTTTTCCTGCAAAGAGCACCTGTTTGAGGACTCCGCTTCTTTTCCAGGACTGAAAGGTATTTTTTGACATTAATGTGCCTTTTCTATGAAAGCAGGTATGGGATCAGGAAAAAAAACCCTCAGGGCAGGATGTTAAAGCAGGTGTGCAGAGAGGTGGTGTGTTTCTCTGTCTCCTTCCCCTTTACAGCAGAGCTTAGGCAATGAGGAGCCCCTGTTAGGATAGAGTTTGACTTAAAATATGAAAGATGGGAAAGATAGGGTTAAAGTGTGGGGGTGGATCTGAGCTGTTCCCATCTGGCTTCCTTCACTGTGCAGCCTTTGAAAGTGGAGGAAAACTTTCCTTGTGCAGTTGAAGAAGCAGCATTAAGATGCAAAGATGTAAAACTTGCAATCATTTAATATGAATGTGATTTGCTCAAATCTCTGCTCAGAAAATTACAGTTCCCATCACAGCAGAGCTCCCCTTAACACATACAAGTTTCAGAGGTCTTAATGTTCTGTAGCTGTGAAAATACCTCTGTTTCTTTCTCTCTCTTCCCTCTTTCCAGCATACTCGCCTTCTGCTGTGTGCACTCTTCTCCCAGTCTCCCTCCTGCCTGTGGGGACTGTACCCCTATGGATGCCCCCATACAGATTTTCCGTGAGGAGCCAGACTCCACCTGCTCCCCAGGGCCCTGCCGGCCCCCCAGCACCAGCAGCAGCTGGCTCCCAGGCTGGGCAGACTATGACAGCAATGCCACTGGGGTCTTTGGGGATGGCCAGCACAACCACACCAGCATCTCCCCTGCCATTCCCATCATAATCACTGCTGTCTACTCGGTGGTCTTCGTTGTTGGCTTGGTGGGAAACTCCCTGGTCATGTTTGTCATCGTAAGGTAAGAGTTTTGGGTACCGGCTGGAAAAGGTGCCAAAGACTATCCCTAAGTTTGGCAGGGTGGGGGAGTGGGTGGACTGTGGAAGCTCTACCGTGAGGAACTGGTGAAAAGCAACTGAAATGACCCAAAATTTGTCAGTCACAGCTGTTTGTCTGGGTTTGTGTTAGAGACAGAAGGGACAAGCTGGTTAAATGTGATAAATCCTGCAGCCTGAGGGAGAGCGCTTTGTGCCTGCAGCTGTGTTCATTGGCTGCCCTCTAGGGATGAGACGCTGCTGGCATCCGAGGTAAAAAGCTCGAGTGAAAGAAGGAAATTTCTACAAGGAGGCTTTTATTTCCACTGTGAGGAGACCCCGAGGGACAGCTAATGTGTCCAGTCATGTGGACACTGATACATTGTTGCCTTGGCACCTAATGATTTGTTTAACAAGGAGGGAAAGCCAGGAAATTATAAAGATAGGAGGAATGGCTTAATGTAAAGCAAGGGATGTTTTTTCTCATTTTAGCAGTGTTTAACTCCAGTTGTTGGTGTTGGATTGAAGAAAGCAGAGAAGGTGCTGAAATACCTTTTCCATTGTTTTTCAGGAAAGAGGAGAAAGCTCTGTGTCTGTGTTAGTGAAGGTTTCAAACTAAACCACTTAGTGAAATGCACTGATACTTACACTTGCACTTACACTTGTGTATTGGTGTATGTTTTAGCTTGCACTGTGCCTCCTCTCTCTTTTTGTCCTTTTCATTTGCAATCTCTAGGCATGATTGGACAGTGCTGCTCAGTAGGGTGATAATGAGCAATCCAGGTCACTGAAATCATGCAACTTTCCAGGCTCTTTCTCCACAGCCCGTTGGAATTCTGATAAAATTTCTGGGAAAAAAAAATAAAAATCCCAGAACTGTGAAATATTCATTGCTCCAATGAAATCAGCTTGTACATGGAAAAAATGGAGGTATTGGAAGGGATTCTCTCTTGTAAAGCATGCATGATAAGGGTCAAGCAATTGCAGAATGATGAAGTAATTGTCAGACTTGATATAAAGGGAAGTTCTGAGAACCACTGAAGTTGTTGATAAGGTATTTCAATAAGATGAGTTATAATCAGGTGAATACTCTTGAATTATGAAAATAAAATTCCATTTACCAGTCAGTGCAATAAAGAAAGATGGCTGTGATCAGTTTAGAAAACGTGGATGTCTCCAGTTTTGTGATATTGTGATTTTTATACCCCTGCATACCCTTTTGCCCTTCATTCAGGGAAGAGATTTAATTTCTTTTCATATTTCTCCTTCAGGAAAAGAGACTCGATACTTGACAGCCACACACCTGCAAAAGCATAGATTTTCTAAGCCATCAGTCTGTAACAAAGATAGCTGATTACTGGCCTGGGCAGCAGAAATAAATCCAAACTTAGCCCTAGAAGTTAGCATGTATGGATTATAATGGTGCATATATATTTGCTTTTTTCTCTCCTTCTGCCACCCTCCTAAGACTATTTTTGTAAGGCTCTAGATAGCTATTGCTCACTTTCCTTCTAGTTACCACATTAATCTTTACCACATTAGTCTTTCAATGAATTTTGTTTTGGCCCATCTCTTGATTACATGGTAATAAATAAATAAATATGACAAAACTCCTTTGGATTTTTTTGTTGCTATCCTTCTCTCCTAGGTTTTCTGTGTGGCAAATGCTTTAAACTGATAGAATCATTAACTGAAGTGCAGGCACATACAAGCCAACAGTTTTAAATGTTTCTTATAGTCTTGAAATATTTCAAATATTCACGCAAGAGGTTTATTTTCTTCATTTTTGTCCAAAACCTTTCATTTCCCACCAATTTTTCCTCACATATACTCTGCATGATTGTGTCTCAGGATGGATTTTAATGACCCATTAACAATGTACCCTGCAGTGATGCCCTTTTGTTAGGAAAGACAAGGTTTATGGGAAGTTTGTGAGAGGAGATGGTAAGGGAGAGGCAGACCTTTTCCTCCAGCCATCCTGCAATACCCCCCTTCCAGCTGCCACAACTCTAAAGTGGGATGGGGATATTCTGTGGCTTTTTTTTACCTTCCAGCTGAGTACAGGCTTTGTCTGAGGCCCTTTGCTGCCATTTCTCAACTCTGAATTCCAGATCTGCTCTCCTCCTCCTAACCCCCTCTCGACAGGCATGCAAGGCAGGCATGACTCCTTGTCCCTTTGCTCATCTAAACATCTAATATTGTTAGAATAGTTCATTTGGAATTATTACAAGAATCATCTAGCCCAACTGCCTGACACTCCAGGCCTGACTCTGGATCACCTTTTGGGTGATAAAAAAACCCCCAAACCCCTTGTGTTCTGAGACTTTCAGTCAAAGTGTTGAAGTGTCTATGCTGTGATAGACTCCAGAATCTTGAGATGCCTCAGAAACAGGCTCAAATTCAGCCGTAGCCTGTGGTGTAGGCAGGCCTTGGCCAGTTCCTTGCTTTAATACCACTGCAGGACTGCTTTTGCTACTTCTGCATAAGGGCTGCTAAAGAAGCTCATGGACACCAATGAATCAGCATCTCAGCAGCTTGTGCATAGAGTGCTGGGTGAATGAAATCTCTTACAGCTCTGGTGGGGTCTTTTTCTGCTGAGAGGGAAAACTCAGAGTTTCCTCAGAGGAAAAAATAACAGGAGAATGCCACTTCAATCACATGTACATGCTCCTGACAGAAAAGTAGCTGAGTTTGATACAACTGCTGTGAGGAGAGATTTGTGTTGAAGTCTGATTGGGAATGATCCCTTAGTACAGTGTCAACATCATGGCCTCTTAAACCATTTATCAGGAGACCTGGATTCTTCTCTTGGTTTTCCTATCAGGCTTCAACATTTTTTCCTGTGCTGATGAGGTCACTCCATGGTTTCCTCATATGTAAAATGGAGATGCTGACATTCACTGTCTTTAAACACACAGCAACAGATTTAAAAGCCAAAGTCTAACCACAAAAGCTTATAACAGGGCAAGACCAGGTCTTTTGTAAACACCCTGAGCTCCTCAGACACACGTAAAGTGGTCATTTTTAATGTGCAGAAAAAGCTCTGTGTCGAGTACACAGTGGACTGACACTCTTCCTGCCCATGGCAGTTGGTTCTCCCAGAGTGGATGGTTTGCAGGAGCTGTCCCCATGTTTGGATGAGCTGTGCAGGGTGTGCACCATCCCAAGGGGCTCTCCTGTCAGCTGAGTGGATGGACAGTTCATGCTGAGCCGGGGTGCATGGATGCAATGTGGTTCTGTGGCTGCTGCTTTTCCTGGGGAGAGAGTAAGAGAAAAAGCCTCTTGTATTGGTGGGAAGTACAGGCATTGTGTAGGAAATCCACTCCTACCCTATGGAGGAGGAGGGGAAGCATGACATGGGTTTGCAGATACCAGGTAAAGTTATCTGACCTCAACTGCAGAAAGCCCTACAGCTCTGTGGTTCTTGGCATTACCAGAATCTCCCTCAACCCCAAACCTTTTCTTTTGATATTAACTTTTCCTTTGAGATCTCAGAAGATATTTCTGGAGGTAAAATAGTTGGCTGAAGGGAATAAAAACCCAATTTGTCCTTGGAAGCAAAAAGGCTTTTTTCTCCATTCCTCTTCCCTTGTGATTTTTTTTTCTTTAAAATTTAGTGCTGGCTGTAAGCAAAATGGTAGTTTCTTGTGACAGCTGCAGGGAAGAAAATCTCCTGACTAAAGTTACATGGATTTGCACTTATCAAAACCATAAAAATACTCTGATAAAACTCTGGGAGATGCTCCCTCTTACCCTCTCCAGATGGAATTTTTCTATGTATTTATCTTACTTCCATTGTTCCTGAAGTAATTTACTGAGACCAATTGATATCAACAGGATCCCAAAGAGCCAATCCTGTATTTCTTTTAAAATTATCTTTCAACTTCCAGTGAACTGAATAATTTTCTACGTTGTGTTACAGATATATTGATTCCTAAGGGAAAAGAGAGACCTTATAGTCCTCTGCTTAGTCTAATGTTAAAGAAAGTGTTTTACCATTTATACATTTTTGTTCATACATTCATTGAACTCAACAGCATCTTGCATAACACGAAGAGTGCATTAAGAAATGTCATATAAAATTGACCCCTTTCCAGATTGTTTAAAAATTTTTTTCATTATTCATTCCAAACAAGAATGAAATTCTTTTTTTTAAAGTATATAACAATTAAATTGATTCAATACATCAGTTAGAATTAATAATAGATTTTGGTACCATCAAAAGATCACTTGTTAAATTGCTTTAAATTATTGTCTTAATTTTATTAAACTATATTTGGAAAATATTGTTCTGAACTGAAAATTTAAGTTCCAGAAGAGTCAATCTAACTGAATTACCTGTTCCCTATTGCTGGCAGTTTGTATGATTTCATTCTTTTATGAAATCAAGAATTTGTCTGCTAAAGGCAAAAAGTTAACTGTACTATACTTTGTGAAGTTTAGGACTTTTAACCTTTCCTTTGCTAATCAAAAATCTAGCAGCTTACTACTACCAGCAGAGAGGCATCAAATGGATTGATAGCAATTCATCACAGATTTCAAAGAGCATTTAACCTTACCTCACTGAATGGAGGTAATTTTGATCAGTTCTGCAGCATTAGTTCAAATGTGACATAATTTCCATCACAACTTTGAAGACTGATCATTACCAAAAGCTTTTACAGATGGCACAAAGAACAAGGCAACAGGAAACATGAAAGAGGACAGGCTTATAAAAGAGTATTGATAATTTGACAACATAGACCATTTAAACAAAATGTTACAATTTCTAATACTTTTAAAACCTGGCTAGATAATGACTAAGTGAGACCTGGGATTTATAAGCTGACAAGAAACGCAACTCATGGTCATGCTGTGATAAGAAGAGCTGATACTGAAAATAGGCAGGAAGAGTAGAGGAAAGGCTTGAAAGGAATATTTACTACAGACAGTATTAAAGAGAGGCTATAGCTTATAGTGAGCAATGTGTTTGGCTTCTGAAAAGTAATTTGGTACCCATCCAGACATTTCCACTGGGCTAACAGCCAGGTAATCATTTAGTTCAGAGAAAGGCATAACTGGAATCAGTTTCTGGAAGCAAGATGAATTACAGAGAACCTTTTTGAACTGGAAGAAAGTGAATACTTGGAAGAACATCCCAGATTGGCTGCTTGCATGGCAGAAAGCTTGAGATAGTTTTCCTGTTGTCAGAGGGGAGCGTGGTAGGGAGCTCATGATCCTGGATGAAGCATAGGGAGGATGCACAGTGAGGAGATGGTGTTGGGGAGGGCAGACTGGCTAAGCCCTTCTAGTGAAGAGGACAAAATGAGGGAAGAGTGGGGACCTTTCATTTAGGTTTTTTCTGAGAGAGGATTTTGAATTTGCTGAGAGGGTGTTGTAAAAGGAATTCTTAACTGGGTTATTTGGATTCCTGTGACACACTAAGGACAAGGGAAGATAATCTGCCTGCCTTGCCCACTCTCATCATCTAAACTGTGATTAATTTGTTCCTTTAAGTTAAGTTCTCTGAAACAGATGGGTTTCCAAGAAGAGTTTTGAAGAGTTACATATTTCTTTCTGAAGAGAAGGCATACACTTCCAGGAAGTATACTTCAGGTCTCCATTTTGTTCCTCCCATCTCTAAATATCAGATAGTTCTCACAAAGTGAGGAATCTGTGTTCTTCTCCTTAAGGAAGACTTTGTCAATTTAGAGAGATATGGGGAAAAGGAAGTAGGAATATAATTTTTCTACAGACAGGCATGAGTGCACAAAATGGATAAGCTGTGAGGAAGAGTGCACAGATGCAACAAGGATATTGGAAGAGGGATGTCTGACCATGCTGGCATTCCACAAAATGTAAAAAAAAGATAAATAAAGAATATGTAAAGGTGCACTTTAAAAAAAAAAAAGTACACAAAAATGAAATTTATTTTAGATATTGGTTGAAATTAATACCAGATTTTGATAACATCAAAATATTACTTGTTAATTTGCTTTAAATTAACATGGTTCTATTAGGAAGTTGTCGTGCCAGTCTGTGAATTACCTGTGAAATATTTATTTCCCCAAAGCCAGAGGGTTCAGCTCTCATTAGATTCACCTTCTAGCCCTCATGGAGGTTAAAATTAATTTTGGGCAGTTTGCTGTTTTCAGTTTTGAAACATTATTTTCAATGAAATCTCTGTATTCTCTGCATGAGTATGAGCAGACAATTTTCTTCAGTGTTTGAATTTCTGCAAATTCATGGTAAGAAAGTGAGCAGAACCTTCGTGTTTTCTCCATTTCTTATATCTATCCACCTTTGTAATGTGCAGCTGTTCATCTCTGCTCCAAAAGTCAGCCACACATTAAGAGTGAATGTCTAGAGTTACCAAATTTAGCTGTGCTGCATGTGGAACACAGAAGATTTTGTATTTGCTGGATGCACTTCCCACTGCATTGTTGGTAGGCCAGCCACTGTGGCTACTGTTGGGCAACTGGCAAAAGCCTCCTTGAGTAGTGACAGATGAGAAGCTGCATGGTAGGATTAGTTCAGGCAATTTATTCAATGATCATTTAGAGTTCACACTCAGAAAAGTTTTGTTTTAACATGCTGCTGGATGATGGCCTGCCTCAGGAATTACTGCTAGACTCACCTTTCAGAATGTCTGATTTGTTGAAGTGCACAGGAGAAGAATATTTTCATCATGGAAGCTACAAGCTGTGTTCTTTTGTTGACTGTGAATTAAAGTTTTCTGTAATTCACTTGAATCATCTCCTTTGGGAATGTGCTCGAGCTGGTCTGTGCTGTGGACTTCCCTGCGGTAGGTAAGGAAAACAGAAAAATGGGAGTAGTCCAGAGAAAACCTCCCAGCTGCCTCCTAAGAGGGAGTGATGTCCTCTCCCTGAGCTGGCACACTCCTGATATGTGCATTTGCTGTTTTACCACATAATCTTACACTTGCTATAGAGCAAAGTCCCTTGTCTCCCATTAAACTTTATTACAGGAGTGTTGACCAGAGATTTGGGTCTCCACATTTCCGATTGTGTGGCTGTCCTATAAAACACTCCCAGCTGTGTCAGTTGTTATTCATCCCTGTGGCAAAATAGAGACTAGGTGCATTGTTTTGGGAAGAAGAGATAGCCATAGATACCCATAGCCCAAGACGCCCAAGCAAGTGGTTTCTGAGCTCTTTCCTTTTTTTCTGTCCTGCAGAAACATCCAGGGAAAGTAAACATTCAATAACAATTTTCTGCTTCCAACAAGGAAAGAAAGATCCTGAGAAATCTTTTCCTGGTGCTGTTAACCCAGTTTCCTTGAGCAATGAGATTTGTTTTCCTTGCCAGGCAATCTCTGCCCTACTCAATTCCATCTCCCATAAACCCATGGGAAGCACTTTGCCAAAGGAGCTCATGTCTTTTATTAAAAAAAAAAAAAAAAAAAAAAAGTGGGTGTTTTTTTGAACCTGACTTTTATCAGTTTCGTTAGTTATCCTTTAGTTCTTGTACATGAAGAGACAGTAAACTATACTTCCCAATAAATTTTTGCCAAGGCTTCCGTGATTTGCAAATTTTTAGCCTATTGTCCTTGGTTTTTCTCTTTACAGCTCATGGATCCCAGCTTATCTATCATTCCCGGTATGGAAGACATTCCACAGCTTTGATCATCATATTTTGTAAATGTTTGTGAAGCATTCAGTACTGCAGGGTTGATCATTATTAAAAAAAAAAAAGATATGAAGAAATAAATAATTCTGTCTTCAGGGCAGGATTTGAATAATCTTCAGTGAATAGGTCTGGGTACAGACTATTAGACAAGATGAAGACTAAAAGAGGGAAAACTGCTCATTAACAAGAACTGTCTGCTTCTAGGCTGAATGGGGGGGGGGGGGGGTTGGGGGCTAGAAAAGATCTATCCTTATGTCATAGACCTAAAAAATATAATATGGCATTGACAAAATGGGATACAGACAATCTTGATTCCAGCATTTGTGTGCTTCTGTGTGTTTGCCATTATGAGGTAAATGACAGTATGTAAACCCTTTTTTCACTATATGTAAAAGAGTAAGTGAAAATAGAATGTTGCAACTTTGACATAAACAGAAAGAAATGCAGATGAGTGGTTAATTTCACCTGATGGTGAAACAATTGCCCTTTATAGCAGGCCTCCAGAGAGTGATATGTATTTATTGCAGATGATGTTATTATTTAGAGGATAACAAGAAGAGATTTTTTTTTCACACTGAAAATTCTGCTTTCGTTCCTGTTTCTCACCCCATAACTTATGCATTTCACTGTAAGAGGAGCAGAGAGGGAGGCAGGAGAAAAGGATGAGGATGATATGCCTGCTTTTGGATGGAGAAGTGCTAGCAGAGTTAAAGAACTGTCAGAGGTATGTGTTAAAAGGTGTTTTCACTCCTCGAATGTAGGCACAGAGGGTATGAGAACATCTTCTGAAAGAAATATATGTTCTTAGGAGCCCTTCAGAGGTGAATAGGAAAATAAAACAATAACTGAAGGGCAGATGTGTCTGCAGTTCCTAAGTTTCATAATACCAGGATTTTTAGGTAGATTTTCAAAACTGAGTTTCATGATTTAACTTTTACTTTCACATAAAATTTTCCAGATTTTAGAGATGCGTATTGACATTTTGATAATGAAATAATATACAAGTTATATGCACAGACCAAATTTTAAAGGCTTCTAGAAGAGATTAATCATAGTAATCCACTGTACCCGCAAAACACTTCAGAAAAGGCCAAATCATATGCTTCTTCCTTATTGAAAACATTAGATTTTTTCAAAGGCTCTTTTTTTTTGTTTGTTTGTTTTTATTTGTTTGTTTGCTTGAATGTGTTTCTCTGTGTGTGTGTGTTTTGGTTGGTTGGTTGTTTTTTTGGGTTTTTTATTTGTTTTTTTATTTTTAAATTAGCAAAAATAATTTGTCTGCAAATGTAGATTTGTCTCATTTATTCTTGTCAGGACTAAAATGGAATTTTTCTAATGTTTCATTTTCCCGCATTTTTTACTGTGGCAGTTTTGTTCCTTTGTGCCTCTCTCCTTGAAGGAACAATGTTTTCCTCCAAAAGCTGTATATCTTAAACCTCAGCTTTCTGGAGTTTTTTGTAATTGAAATAAACAAGTAATCCTTTTGCTTGTCTGATTTGTTGAGTTCTTTTGCTTCAGAAAAGAGATTGGAGACTTTTAGTCAGTTCTGCTTTTTGACTCTTTAGCCACATACTATTTTTTTCTGAAAGTTTCATTACTTAAATTAGTTTGAATTAGGCATCTAGTAAAGACAGAGCATGCTGTACTCTACAACTAACCACAAGTTTACCACATAACATGTAAATAAATACATCATACCAATGTGTCGATAAATAATAGCAGATACTACTAAAGGACAAGCACATGTATAGATGTAATGTCTGCATCATCAATAATATGGTGAATAATAACAGAAAATGACAATTTTTTCTTTCCTAAAAATAACTATTAAAACCTTCATCTTTCTGTGTTTCATGAAGGCAGCAAAAGCTGCATTACAGCCATCCATAAAAACGTAAGTGTCATCTGTAGACTGAGTACCTGAAAGTAGCCTGTGATTGAGGAGGATATTGGGAAATAAGCAGAAGCTTTATTATTTATTATTTATTATTAAATAAATTTCAATTTATTTATCTTATCTGAAATACTATGCAGTCTTGCTTCTAGGTCTTCCTAGAAACCTAGATTTTCCTAACTACACTTGTGACACCTCAATTCACTGAGTATTTTAAAACCAAAATAATATTTTTATTTCTTTTCTTTTTCATTTTCTTCCAATCTGAAAACTAGTCTGTAATAGCAGTCAGATGTGAGACCAAAATGGCAAAGAAGAAATAGCAGAAACAGTGCGAATCAAGCATAGATTATTTTTAAGTTATTTCTTTACCTTTTTCCAAAAACTAGAGATACAGATGAAATTATATGTTATGTGCAGGTTTCATTAAATGCAGCTTTCAAACTCTTTTCTGTCATCCTTTATAAGCTCATTTTTTGGCTACTATTCAACAATGTTTTCTATCAAATCAATATTTTTCATAGTTTTAGCTTTTTCTTACTGAATGAGTGAAAGAAATGCCTGAATGCTATTCTTCTACAATGGTCGCTGATTTATAAGGTATTCATGATCAGCGATGATAGGAGATGGCATGTTTGAAAGTGAACAGGAACATGTCCATTCACCTGGAACAGAGACAAAAAACCCCTAGGACACAGTATCAAAATTATTGAAGTATTGTCAACATTCACTTCAGCTGAGTGTAAAAGGCTGAATGAAGTTGAATGAATTTTCTGTGTTGGGGAGATGTTAACCAGAAGATCCTCAAACAAAATACATTGCTTTGCACAGAGATGAGTTAGGTTGAGTTGGAGTAATTTTAACACCACAAATTTATAACCAATTTGTAGCACAATGTGTAGACAGTGTGATTGGAAAATATTGCTCTTAGTAGGACTATGCAAATTCTTTATCACTCCTGATGCTATCCTGTGCTCAGCATGTGGCTATTGTATGTAGTTACAGAAACCAAGGTATGATCGCCACAAAACTGCTTGCAAGGAAAATCCATTCCTGTATGAAAAGATCACACTTTTTTAATTACAGAAGAAGAGAAAAAAGCAATTGAATATCCATTGAAAAAAAATTTTTTTTGCTGTTCTGATTTAAAATTCTTAAGCATTAGAATGTTTAAATCCCCTGCTGTTTCTCTTTATTCAGTTTGACAGCCACCCTTATGCATCTGCTCACAATTGTAAATGCACAAATAACAGATCAGATTCTTTTTTTCCAATTATCAATGTCATTGTTTTAAAAAGTGAAATCATTAATTTTATTTTAAAAGTGAAAGACTGATGCAGTGTTTCAAGGAGATGTATAAATCCTATATCGGCCTTAAGGAAAGCATCCAGGAATCTGTGGGAAGGTGAATATTTGCTTTATCAATTCCAGCCATTGCCCTCTTCTTTACATCTATGTTTTTGGTGGAGGGAGTGCATGCCAAGAATTCTATAGAAAACATCTCTGTATGTTTGCAGTATTCCCTGTGTTTATCAGAAGATCACGAGGCAATCCCACCAGCCACAGCAGTTATAATGATCTCTGATACGTCCCCTGTTTCCTAACTAGTTCACAGTCCAGAGACTATACACATTTGCAGAAACATTATGGTACTTTGAAGTATGCTAACACAAATATTTTGAACTTATGTATGCTTTACTTACTTTAAAGTAAAAATGAACTAAAAGTGGTTTCTAAAAGTGGAAGTAGATTTTCAAGTATACAAAACCCCTTTCAAATATACATTCATTACGCAGTTATCAACAAGGAGAGAGTGGAAAAATCTTTCTAAATGTTATTGGGAAATTGAATAGACACTCCTTTTTATCACTGGTTTAAAATCTGGATATCTAGAAAGCCTCCAAGGCCATAATCTCTAATTAGCAACCCCTCCTACTGTTACAGGTTGAACTTATATCACTCTAGCTATTCATTTTAGTGGCCTTTGTGATGTTCTCTCAGTCTAATACCAAAGCAAATACTACAAGAAATGAAATTGTATTATAATCTTATTTGCGTATAATCTGAATCTTTTAATCCTTTTAAGTGACAGAATAGGAGCATACAATATACAAGGTGTTCTTTCCATAAGAGAGCGGAAATATTTGCAGCTGCATAAGAGCTTGGATTTTGATAGCAGCACAATAAAGTGAAATTTTAATTACTTTAAGAGGAAGAGACAGCAGTTTTTCTGTGATCACAAAGAAAAGAAACTGTAATGCAGAGCTTGTGGCTTACAACAAAAAGAAATATATAAAGAGGAGGCCAAAGATCTTTTACCATTTTGTATCTTGTACTTTTCATGTGTTTACCTCTGGGTACCTGTCTGATATGAAAGTTAAATCAAGTGGCAGATGAACTACTTAGAGATTTTACCCTGAGCATATACAGTGACACTATGATCACATATGTAAATCACATCCTTAAAGTTCAAATAATGATAACAAGTCTGAGAAACTGAGAAAATAAAATTCTTTTACACTGGATTTGCACTGACAATTATATTTGCATGTATCATGTTTTAAAGTCAATTTTTAAGAGGAAGCCTTATTGCACATATTTGGCATTTCTTTGTCACCTCCACTTATGCAGACAGCCTGTGGGACTGAAAAGAATTATGATGTTATGTGTACAAAAGACATCTTAAACAATTTCTGAAACTTTTTTTGTTTTCAGGCAAACAGAGTGATCAGAAAGGTTTAAATATCTAAGCTCTGTTTATTGAAACTATTCTCAGAATTAATTTTGGAAATGTCTCGGTGAAATGTCATGGACAAATGATGAAGCAGGTTTTGACAACCAGTGTTCCTGCTGAAAGTGCAGACTCTCCTCTTTTATATATGGGAGGCAAGTCTGCAGGAGCTACCTGCTCTGGCAAAGTACTTTGATGTAGACCACTGCTTCAAGTAAAATCTGGGCCTAACCATTACTAACACTTTGGTTAAAGACACTTCTAAAACATGAACATTTTCCTTAATACTCTTTGCTTTTAGGCAAAACATTATGACATTTAAAAATATTTTAAAAGTTACAACTCATTGTCAAAACAGGCTATGAATTTCCATTTTTGTTTTTTAAAAGTTCAGGGTTATTTATTTAGGAAGTTGGCCACGGCTTTCTATACGTCTCACACTTTTCTGAAAAGGGAAAATATGTGGTGCTATGAACAACCAACCATTTGTTGAATTCTGGTTTTAAAATTTAAATTGTAGTTCTCATCATTAAGGGCCACAGCCAAAAATCTAGTTAGTTAGAAGCCGTGTAATACCTTAGTAGTCAATTTTATAGTAATTGAATTAGTGAAGAATAAATGTTGTTTTCATGAGTTTTCAAATTGTTAGACTTTGTTACTATCACTCTATATCTCTTTTCCAGATAAACCAAAGTGAAATTTTGTCAAAAAATCCATTTATATTTTTTTATATAAGATTCACTGAACAATCTTCCACCATAAAATATTATGTTTGTTCTTTTCACATCAGTTTTATTACTCAGGTAAAAATATTTTTTAAAAAGTCTCTATACTGAGTTTTTATTATTACATGTATGTTCATATTTCAAAGTAAGTCACGATTCCATTATGAAAAAAACAATTTTTTAATCAATCCCCCTCCCTTTAAAAATAGTCTATCTATCTAAACTTTTTAAAGTATTGCTGTAGGAGATTGTCTTGGGTTATGGAACAAAAAAATGTGTATTCTATTTCATCTGTTGAAAGCAGTTGGGGAAATGTGGTTTTTTTCCTTTCTCTCTTGTAACTGCGGGGGGAGGGGGGGTGGATGCTTTCTGATAATGGCCCAGCTGTTAAAACCGGGTGGGGCAGTGATCCTTATCTCTTTCATCACTCATTCCCCTCCCCCCCCCACCGCCCCGGGGATATCTGCTGATAATGGCCCATTAAGGCTCCCCAATCACATGACACATTCCATCATCCCAGTGTGAGATGCTCCAGCCAGTGTTGGGGGGAGCCCAGACTTCCTACCTGGATAAAAGGGAGAGGGAAAACACCCGAGAGTCAGTCCTACTCTGGATTCCTCAGAGGAAGACTGGACCTATGTTGCTATCTCTGGACTTTTCTACAGGATCATCTCTACTCCACAGAGCTGCATCTGTTACTCCAGAAGGATTCATCTGGACTGCTTC
>VZUI01033043.1:0-33399 GCA_013401135.1 Cettia cetti
TGGGGGGTGGGGTGTGTTCTTAATTTTTGTTCTTTTTGGGTTTTTTTGCTGTGGAAGCCTTGTAAAGAAAAAATAAGCTACAAAGGCAGTTACTCAGTCTGTGCTCAAACTATGCTTGCAGAACTAGTGGTTACTACAGGTGGTAGATATTGGGAATAAATCCTTCCCTGTGAGGGTGGGGAGGCCCTGCACAGGTTGCCCAGAGAAGCTGTGGCTGCCCCTGGATCCCTGGAAGTGTCCAAGGCCAGGCTTGGATCAACCTGGGATAGTTCCCATGGCAGAGGAGGTGGACAGGGATGGATTTTAAGGTCTCTTCCAGCCCAAACCACTGTCTATGAAACCAGGGAGAGGCTACAGCTCTTGGGAGACCATGACTCTGGAATTAAAGCAGGTGATGGAACATGTTGGTATTTTCCCTGCAGTTCTTGTTTGTTGTGGTTGTGTTCCTGTTGTTTTGCTGCTCCTGCTGCTCATTCTCCCAGGTGAAATCTTTCTTCCTTTCAGGCACAGGACTGAAATTCTGTGGTGTCAGTGTGGATATGTCTGATAATGTATTTTTCCTGAAATTGGGAGAGCACTGCAATTACTCTGTGCAAACATCACTCCCTCTGACTTGCTTGTTTTATGGAACATCTTCCTGTGCTGGCATAGAAAAGTTTGGAAATTGACTCTTGTCTCACCAAGGTGATTAAGATTTTGAATAATTCTGCAAGTGACCAGCACAGTTTTTAGGTGTTGGAGGGATAATGAAACTATCAAACCACAGGAGTTTAACTTGCTTTTATTTGCTCAGCTGTGCCTGAGACTGTTGTAGTTCAGCTTCTAATAAGTAAATTATGACAGTGAAGTTGTGCTCTGTCTTACCTTTGCAGACACTCACACTTTTACCTGAGCTTTCTCCAGGGGAGGAAGACGAACTCAATCCATTGAAAGGAAAGGCAAAACCTTTGGATCCTCATGGCTGCTGTGCACTGCAGCAACAACAATCTAAAGGATATTTGGAGAAGGATTTTGGGGAAAGCCAGAGCTTAGGGGTGTTCTTGGATTTCCTTATGGGTTTGTTGTGGGCAAAGACTTGAGCACATCCATTGCAGGTGAATTCTTTTCAGAGAAGCAAAAGAGACAAAAGCCTTTCAGAATCTTTGATGCACTAAAAAAGGGCAGATTGTGAAGCTGGGATTAGAGAAGGTGTAGGATGGCACATGCAAACTTGTGGATGAAACATCAAAACCTATTGCAAGGTAGAATCCATCCCTTTGTATCTCTCAGGTTGGAAACCTTGGCTGTAACCAATGGAAAAGACTCATCCAATTTTTTATTTGAACACCCAGAGTGATAGAAATTCCACCATTTCCAACTGTGGGCAACTTCCCCACAATAATAGAGTGCAAACCCCTTCTTAAATGATTTGTAGAACTCAATTCTTTTTAACACTGCAGCAGAGGTCTTTGCTTGCAGAGCACCAGGGATAACCCACAAGACACCCAAAATGCTTCTGACAAAAGATAATTGAGCCTCCTGCTGGTTTTTGCTCATTGACTTCAAAACCCTTTCCAAAAATTGTGTCTTCCTGTCTGGGACCGGGCTGCTCCTACAACAGGGGCAGGAGGGAGGGTGGATCACTCTTTCCCTGACCCCAGGATGTTTAATGGAATACCTTGGCCATTGCTGGGATAACTGAGTCACTCAAAGGTTTATTTTGCCCTTCACTCAGGAACCAAATCTCCTTCTCATTTAAGCTGTTTTTCTTGAAATTTCTTTGATATATCATCTCAGAAAAGGAATGAAAGGAAGGGAGGATATTGGACTGTTTGGAATGTATCTGCTGTGCTGGTTCACACCAAGGATGCAGCTGGTCTAAGAATCTACTCATAAATCAGCAAAAGTCTGGATGGGGCTTGGAACAACCTGGTCTAGGAAGCAGCATCCAGTCTGTGGCAGGGCTTGGATCTGGATCAACTTTTGGGTCCCTTCCCATCCAAACCAGACCGAATTCTGCCTTCATTTACCTCCCAGCTTCCAGGTACTAATGATTTAGTCTTTAATCATCACCGATGACCTTTTCTGTATTAATTTGTTTATCCACCTCTTTAATATGATTTTATTCCTGGCATTCACAAATAGGAGGGGAAATTGGTTGTTCATTAACTCCAGTGCTGAACCCGTGCAGGAAGTTTCAAAGAGAACTTGTTAAAGGATATTTTGCTAAAGGTTAATTCTTGACAGCTACAAATCAACATATCTGGAAATTAGGTATTTATTTGGAGGAGTAAGGAAAAATTTGCTTTACTGATATTTTTCCCTTAATTATGAGTATTCCATAGTGATGTGCTGTACCTTTGTACCATCAGTAGGGCTCAGAGCAATAGGTAAGCTGGGAAGCGATGAAAAAACAAGGTAATGGGGAAAAAAAAGGCAGATTTGCCATAGGAGGTCTGAAAATACCACTTATGCACAAGGCTGCTGTCAGGATGTGTTTTTTCTTACCCAGTATTTCAAATCATTGCTGTTATTCATCTACTCAGGATTAAAATTGTGATGTGAACTGTGGCCAAAGCACTAGAACAGTTTGGTGTGTTTGTGAAAATGATGTTATCAAAAAGCTCACTGTTGTTATGGCGGCCAGTGGGGGTTTCTTTCTTTTTGTACTTCTTGTACTTCTTGTTCTTCTTGTACTTGAAGTACTTAAAGCACTTCTTGTTTTTGCTCTGGAGACACTTGTAAAGTAAAAAGCTACAAAGCCACTTACTCAGTCTACCAAACTGTGATCTTGAAATTAGGGAGGGTCCTTAAAGTGATCTGGTTCCTGCAGCACTCAGAGCAAACCTGATTTCTATATGGATGAGGTCATTTCAGCCTGCAGATGTGGACAAAGTGACCAGTCTGAAGTGTTTGACCTTAAACCTGTCCTTCCAAAGGAGGAGAAGCTGCCTGCCTTGGATAGAGCCCTCTTGGAGCTTTTAAAAATCAGTGAAAGGATTGTCCTCTTTGGCTTCTAAAGCAACTTGTTCTTTAAAAGCAAAAGAAATACACAAAGTATCTGAAGGGACCCTACAAGAAAGCTGGAGAGGGAATTTTTACAAGAGCTTAGAGGGACAGGACAAGGGGGATGGGTTTACACTGACAGGGTATGTTTAAATGGGATACTGGGAAGAAATTCTTCCCTGTGAGAGTGGTGAATGGCTGGGATGGAATTCCCAGGGAAGCTGCAACTGCCCCTGGATCCCTGGCAGTGTCCAAGGCCAGGCTGGACAGGGCTTGGAGTAACCTGGGATGTTGAAAGGTGTCCCTAGCCATGGCAGGAGGTGGGACTTTCAAGGTGCCTTCCAACACAAACCATTCTAATTCCATGATTGTACATGGCCAGGACTCCTCCTAGACTTGCACTTAGCAAGAAATATTTTGCTCTGAGAAGCTCAGTGCTCTCTTTGCACTGCCCTGCTCTTGTTTTCCATCCTCCTGAGGTGTGTTGTAGTGACAGACACCAAACCAGTGTCCCAACCACCCCTTTTAAATCCATGGATCCTAGAAATGCTCTGTCTGGGAAGAATCAAGCAGGAATCATGAGGTTTCTGTGCCTGGAGACATTTCTGTGCCTGTTACTGAGCCCAGAAAAGCATCATGGCAGTGGCAGTGTCTGTGTTCCCACACGTGCCCACAGTGCATCCACACACATCAAATGTTCCTGGGAAAACAAACCCAAATCCCAACATTTGTCCAACTGGAGTTTTTTGTCTGCTCCTTCCCCTCTTGGTTTAATCCAGTGTTTACTCAGTCAAGCGATTCAATTAGAAGCTGTTTTTATTTTCTTTCTGAGGAGTGAAGAATGTTAATTGTAGCTGGAATGCCTTCGAGTGATTCTCTCGTAATGTCACATTTCCATAAAATCTAGGAGAGCTTTGCTTTCTGCAAAGAGAGTGCAGCAGCAGAACAAAAATGCCAAAGAAGTGGGTTTGATGTTTTGAATGCTGGACTTGGCGTGGGCTGGGACCTTGGTGGGGAAAGCAGAGGAGAAAAGGAAGGTCCTTTACTCTCAAAGTGTAGTATTAGACAGAGGAAAAAGACAGCAGATTGTGCAGACAGTTGGAGAAATCAAGGCTTAGAATTTTAATTAATATGAAAAGCCATGATCTCAGTGTGCAGAGAGATGCCACTGCCTGGGTTGGAGTAGAGAGGAAAGGAATAGAAAACATTAAATTAATTAAATGCTTTAATTCTGCTGTCCTTAGGTTCCCGGGCTGTTACTGGGGTTAAACTGGAGCATGATATGGATGGGGTTGGTCCTTCCTCTCAGGGATCTTGTGAGCCATGAAAAATAGAGCTACATTCCTGTTGCTGGTATTCATGGCCCCCATTCATGGAATCAGTGAAGTTGGAAAAGCCAGAAAGTTTGGAAAAAAATCCAAGATCATTGAGTCCAGCCATCAACCAGCAGCACCACCATGGTCACCACCAAACCATGTCCCCAAGTGCCACATCCACACATTGTTTGGACACTTCCAGGGATGGTCACTCCACTCCTGCCTGGGCAGCCTGAACCGTGTGTGATAAACTTTCCACAAAGAAGTTATTAATAATATCCAACTTAAAATTCCCTGAGGCAGCTTGAGGCTGTTTTGTCTCATCCAGTGATCTGTGATATGAGAGAAGAGTAGTCTGACACCACCTCTTTGCACCCTCCTGTCAGCCTGTTGTAGAAAGCAAAAATCTGATCCATGACCTGGGATTCTGATTTATTCTGGCCACAAGTTTGTGTTATTCATTCTGAGAGGAGAAAGGTACCATGGGCTAAGCTGAAAGTTTGAATTATCTTTGACTGTCATAATTAAATGTTGTTTACTTCTTATTTTTTTTTTTTTTTCATTGCTTACCTAATTTTTTTTTTTTTTTTTGGTGTTATAATGGCTTAGATTTTTATTTGGAAAGGACACAAGGTTTAATCATGTCATTCCCTCTGCTGAATGCTGTGAAAATACTTTGTTCCAAAGTCAAATGGAACACCATTATAGCACACTTATCATCTGCTAAAAAAGCAATAAATTGGGTCAAACTGATCCTAGATGTAATTCTGCTGATGTTAATGGAAGAAATTTCTCTCAGCCTGTTAATATGATGATAAGATAAAAATGTGGCTACCAAGGAGCAAACAGGCCTCGGAAAAAGAAGTTTCACTCTCACTGATCCTGCCCTGTTTCTGCAACGTTTTGAAGCTACGAAGCATTGCAAGAGTGCTAAATATTGACATTTTTACTATTATTATTTTCTGAATGGGCTGGTGATGGTGGGGGAGGTGGTCAGGATTCTATTCCATCCTTTGAATTTTTGGCTCCAGCAGAGCTGACCCTGAACCAGTGGTAGGTGCAGATGGGACCATTATTTTTCACCGCTTCATTTATTTTGTTTTAACAAATGGTTTCATTTTCTCTCCTGCCTCGTTGCTCTGTGTTCAGGGCCAGTTCAGCCCTTCTGCAGGTGTTCAAAGGTGTTCAAAGACAGGAGCAATGTGTAATGAGCTCTTCCCTCATGTCCCAGCTGCCTTTGTGAGCCAGTCAGAAGTCTTTAGGTGAAGCTAAAATTAAATGGAAAAGTATAGGCTGGGATCTGGTTTCTTTAGTTTGAGCTGAATTTAGGCTGGAAAGCACAAGGAGAGCAGGATCCAGTTTGCATTAAGTAGGTCAGATATTGGGTGGAGAGAGTACCTTCTTCCTTCTCCTGAATGTGCAATAACACGCAATCCAAAGGGGAAAATGGAATCCATGACCAAATAATCCAAATAATCCAAAATGTGGGAATAGAGGCAAAGATGAGATTCTTGCACAGGGAAAAGCAGAGATTTGGCTTTCCCACAGTGTACCTGGCGTGAAGCTGCTGCAAGGTGCATCAGCCCAGATGTTAACCCAGGGAATGAATTCCAGGACCTTTCCTTTCTGTCTCTTCGCCCTGCCCAGATTGCCCCAAGCAGTAGAAGAAAGCAAACTTCCCACCTGGCTCCTTGTGTCCAGGGAAGGGAACTCAGCCTGGAGAAAAGGAGGCTCAGGGGGGACCTTCTGGCTCTGTACAACTCCCTGACAGGAGGGGACAGCCAGGGAGGGTTGGGCTCTGCTCTAAGGAAACAGGGACAGAAGAGGGAACGGCCTCAGGGTGTGCCAGGGAAAGTTGAGGATGAATATTAGGAAAAACTCTTCATGGAAAGGTGGTCAAACATTGGAAATGGCTGCCCAGGGCAGTGGTGGAGTCCCCATCCCTGCAGGGGTTTAAAAGCCTTGTGGATGTGGCACTTGGGGACATGGGTCAGTGGTGGCCTTGGCAGTGCTGGAGAACAGTTGGACTTGATGATCTCAGAGGGGCTTTACCAACCCTGATGCCTTTATAATTTTACGATCTCAGCAGTGTCTCAGCAGTGGCCTGGCTTCACCAGGGCAGGTAAGGAATGTGCTTCCTGAGCATTTCCTCTAAACCTGGAGTTAGGAGGCTTTCAACAGAATTGTCTCTTATTTTGGGAGTCCTTTGAGATCCAGACTGCAAACGCCCCGGGCAGGTGTTTGAACGAAGGGCTGTCACACCAAAATTCAGCAATATTTTGCTACCAGCTCCCACAGTTCCAGATCTAATTAACTAGGAAGAGCAAAATACTTTTCCTGGTATTGCCCAAAAAATTCACAGACTTCAACCCAAAGTCTCCAAAGATTAGCAGTATCTTTCTTACACAGCAGTTGAGATTTATGGAACTTTGCATAATAAAGAGAATCATTTCTATGGCCTGCTTGAGGGATGACTATTTCAGGCAGCTCTGGAAAATAAAATAATGAATTAAAAATGGCACAGCTTTGCAGCAGAACTGCATTTGTTGCTCCTGCTTTTCTGCCAGGCAGTTTTGATCCACTGAAGTGCAGGAATAATCAGTGTCACAGCAGATATGGAAGGCAAATCCTGCAGACCAAATGAGTGGAAAGCCAAGTGTCTCCCTGCATATTCATCTATTTATTGCCTCTGATTCTCCTCTAATTCCTTTATTTTCCATACGATAATAGACTTTTCTCCATGCACTCCCATTGTTCCCATGAAATAGGATTTGTCTGCACGTGAGATGTTCATATAACATATGAGGGCAGAATTCATCAAAACAATTGAGCTGCGAGCAAGGATCTCACTGAGTTGCTTTTTGCCTCCTTTATTCCCATCTTTTCTGCATTTGAATTGTTAAACAGGAGCTCTGCTGCAGTGTCAAAGAGTGCCTTACAAAAGCTGTTGCCATAGAATTACACCTAGAAATGAGTTCTTTTTAAATCAGCAGCACAACAAGTGGTTATTTATTTGTCCTCAGGCCTATTTAACAGCTCTTCATTACAAGAATGGCCCAGAGTTTGAGGAACAACTTATCCATTACAGCCCCTGCTCCCAGTCTATTCCATAAAGAGCAGATAATGACTTCTCACACATTTTCAAAGAGTTCTCAGAAAATAACTCCCTCTTTTCTCACCTCTTCCAGGAATCCCTGAACTGCCCCTGTGCTGGTCAGACCAGCAACACAACCTCTTTGGGATCCCAGAATGATTTGGGTGGGAAGTGACCTTAAAGCTCATCCAGTCCCAGCACCTGCCATGGGCAGGGACAGCTTCCACTATCCCAGGTTGCTCCAACCCTGTCCAGTCTGGCCTTGGACACTTCCAGGAAACCAGGGACAGCATCAGCTTCTCTGGGCACCCTGTGCCAGGGCCTCACCACCCTCACAGGGAAAATTCCTTCCCAATATCCCATCTATCCCTGCCCTCTGGAGTGGGAAGCCATTCCCTGTGTCCTGTCCTTGCACATGCCTTGTCCCAAGTCCCTCTCCAGCTCTCCCGGAGCCCCTTTAGGCTCTGGAAGGAGCTCTGAGATCTCCCTGGATCCTTCTCTTGTCCAGGTGAGCACCCCCAGCTCTCTCAGCCTGGCTCCAGAGCAGAGGGGCTCCAGCCCTAGGAGCATCTCTGTGGATTCCTCTGGACTCTCCCCAGCAGATCCTTCAGAGATCTGTGGGTTCCCATCACAGCTTCCTTGTCACCTACTTGCCCCTGTTTTCTGGGGAGGGAACACAGTGGTGCTCACCAAGGTCTCATCCTGACCTTCCACGGTGAAGCCAAGGTCCCCTCTTCAGCTTGAGAAGTTCTAAGAATTAATGATCTCCACGATTTAGGAGCACAGAGCATCAATATCCCTTTGGCTCCATGCTCAGAAATATCAGTACTTGGACTGTCTTCAATCAATCAGCTGTACCAACTGCTCTACACAGTTTTTTAAGGAGCCAGCCTTGCTCCAGAGTAGAGGGGCTTCAGCCTTTGGAGCATCTCTGTGGCCTCCTCTGGAGTCTCTCCAGCAGCTCCACGTCCTTCTGCAGTTGGAGCCCAGGGCTGGAGGCAGCTCTGCAGGTGGGGTCTCACCTGAGCGGGGCAGAGGGGCAGAATCCCCCCTCCCCTGCTGGTCACAAAACCCCTTTTGAAACCTTTCCTAGGAATGGAGCTTCTCCCTGGCTACAGTCAAAGACATTCCCATTCCATTCTGAGGGCTGGCACAGGTGTCTCGGGGGTTGTGCTGGGATCTGTTTTCCTCCCCTTTGCTGCTCCTTCCTCTCGTGTTCCTCAGCAGTGGTTCCAAGCTGAAATTTGCCTGGCAGCCCTTTGGAGTAGGATGGGAGGAGGAGCAGGGGCAGCTGGGCTGGCACCTGGAGGTTCAGCTCCTTCCCTTTCATTCCTGGCTCAAGGCTGACTTGGGTGACCTTCAGCTCTTCCTGCCCATTGTCCTCACTCATGAAAAAGGGAGATAGTTTATCTTATCTTCTAAGGCGCTTTGAAATCCATGGATATATGGATTTTTCTGGGACTGAATGTTGGAGGAAAGCACAGGCAGGAATGGGGACTCAGAAGTTGTGTTTTATCTCCTGGAGTCATTGAGAATTTTAGCTGATATATTTTGGTATTTATACATCTGAATTTTTTCATTCAGCTGAAGAGGAACTATAGATCTGAATATTTAGCTTAATTTTAATCTCTGTTTTGAAGTTCTGATGCCTCTCAGGTCCTGTAAGATGAAGTAGATGTTCCAGTGTGTCATATAAAATTTCCTTTGGCCACCTTATAATTGTACATATTTTGCAATGTTTAATATTACAAACTACATACAATGTCTGCCCCCAAAACTGCTCTGTATATATAACTTAAACATTATTTTAATTGCAATAAGGTTTCACACAGATCTTTACAGCTCTGCAGGATGTGACTTTCTGGCTTCATTCATTCCATACATATGGAGTGAAAATTCACTAAGTTCATTGGATTTACTTTTAATTTCTAATCAAGTTACTGACAAAGTGTCTGCCCCTGAAGCTTTTTAAATTTTAATATTAAATATAATAAAAATGTAATAACAAATGTAATATTAGTTTTAATATTAAAATGTAGATGGACTGTACCATGTTGTCTCCTTCACTGAAAATCTTCTATGAAGACTGGGTTTTAAAAAATCATTCTCCTACAGAAATATTCTAAAAACATTTTAAACCAGTTCTCCAAAGAAGGTTTTTATTCCCCCTAGAATTATTTAAAATACTTTTTTTTTTTTAATCTGAGTTGAATGCAGCAGCATTTCAGTGCTACAAGCCAAGGCAAATCTAATTTCATTGTAAAATTCTTTCATTTACAGAAGAAAAAAAAATTAAAAAGAAATACACTCAGCGGGAGGAAAAAAAAATAAAAATCCCAAAGCCAGAAATTTCTGCTTTTGCAAGGATAGTGTTGGTGGTGCCATTCCCTTTGAAATAATTCCTCCCTAATTGGTATCCCAATGTAATGGGTAAGTGAACATATTTCACAGCAGCAGCTGTTGGATGTTCAATGACTGGAAAATACGGCGCTGGTGAAGTGTGTGGAGTGCTCATCCCATCAGGAGGAGTAAGTTAATCATACACAATTCACTGAGCACTGGAGCTGCATTTGCAGAGCAGGGGCTGCCTTTTAATTGTCGCGGGCCCTTTTTCAATATCTTGCAGGATCTTTTGTCTCAGCCGTAGCAGTTTTGGTTGCATCCCTAAAACTGTCAGTCTTCCTTATTTTTGCAAGGGCCTAACAATTCCTCCTTCACAATGCAGCTTAAATTGGACCAGATGCTGCATCAATAGAGCAGTCTGCCCATCTCAGAGGCATTAAGCCCAAAATTATTTAGAAAATTGAAGCCTTTAACATACTCTGGATTAATGTGATTAAGTAGAGCTTGCTTTAATTCATAGCCATCTATTCCTTTATTAATAGCCATTTCATCAACAGGAGCAGCACATATGGGGACAAGATGACTGAAAGTTAAATTGATTGCTGGAAGCCTGGAAGAAAAGCATTTAATGTTTCAGTAATAACTGATGTAAGACTTCACTGCGGGGCATTTTGGATAGGTTTAGACCAGCTTATAAGCACAGTATTTATTAGTATCTTTTAATTTTTATCATAAGCTTGCTAAATGCAAGTTGGTGGGATTTCTTTTGTATTTTTTTTTTTTTAATTTTTAATCCCATCTATAAGTCTGCATTTGATATACCAGATTTATAAAGGAGAATCTCTCTTGTGACTGATAATAGCTGGGTCAGGCTGTAACAGAGTCGGGACATCTGAAAGGCTTAGGAAGAGATAAAATATAAGAGAGGATAATTTTTTATTATTTGCACACATCCATTTCTGATCCTAGAACCATTCCAGGAGTGTGTGAGAGCTCTTATATGACCCATAATACAGGGGAGGACATCCCTCACACACCTAAAACCCCATTTGTGGGCAGGGTTCATGTTTGTCCTGGCTTATTTCCCAACCCAGGAATTACATCTGTACAAATTTATACATGGAATAACGGAATCAAAAAATCACTGAACAGAATGACAGAATCCCAGGATCCCACAATGGTTTGGGAGGGAATGGACCTTAAAGCTCATTTCATTCCAGCTCCTGCCATGGAATCCACCTCCCACTATCCCAGACTCCTCCAAGCTTTGTCCAGCCTGTCCTTGGACACTGTGTGTAGGGAGAGAGGCATTCACAGGATGATCCAATACCCTGGAGTGACAATTCCAACAACTGACACTTGAAGAGGTCTAATCCCAGTGCCTGGGAACACTGAAGAGATCTGATCTCAGTGCCTGGGAACACTGAAGAGATCTGATCCCAGTGCCTGGGAACACTGAAGAGATCTGATCCCAGTGCCTGGGAACACTGAAGAGATCTGATCCCAGTGCCTGGGAACACTGAAGAGATCTGATCCCAGTGCCTGGGAACACTGAAGAGATCTGATCCCAGTGCCTGGGAACACTGAAGACATCTAATCCCAGTACCTGGGACAGCTCCCACTACTGTGTATTTGCAAGTAAAGTCAGTCCTAAATTCTGCTAAAGGTAATTGAGATACCAGGGTTTCTTGGTATGTTCAGGCTGATCTGATTCACCTAAAATAAATCTCTGATTTTAAACAGAGAATGACAACAATGAGCTGTGATTTGTGACCATAATTAGAGTCAAGGAGTAGGATCCTGGAAATTGGGGTTGGAAGTCTTTACTCCAAGCTCTCATGGGAAGCAGGACCATCTCCAACACTCATCAGGCCGTCAAGCCAATTCAGGAACAGCTCCAGGGTGGAGGTTACAGAAGGGTTGCTCTGCAGGACTGTCCTGGTGACAGAGGTTCTCCAAATGTCCTGTTTGAGCCTTCCACACTGTGGGATGTGGCCATTGTCCCTTGCTGGGCTGTCTATCGCTGCTGAGGAAAGAAAATGTGGAGCTGCTGGAATGAATCCAGAGGAGGCCATGGAGCTGCTCCCAGGGCTGGAGCCCCTCTGCTCTGGAGCCAGGCTGGGAGAGCTGAGGGTGCTCACCTGGAGAAGAGAAGGATCCAGGGAGACCTCAGCGCCCCTTCCAGGGCCTAAAGGGGGTCCAGGAGAGCTGGAGAGGGACTTGGGACAAGGGATGGAGGGACAGGATATAGGGAATGGCTTCCCACTGCCAGAGGGCAGGGATAGATGGGCTATTGGGAAGGAATTTTCCCTGTGAGGGTGGTGAGGCCCTGGCACAGGGTGCCCAGAGAAGCTGATGCTGTTGCTGGATTCCTGGAAGTGTCCAAGGCCAGGCTGGATGGGGCATGGATCAGCCTGGGATTGGGGAAGATGTCCCTGCCTATGGCAGGGGTTGGAACGAGATAATCTTTATTCTCCTTTCCAAACCCAAACCCTTCTGTGATTCCATGATATCCCAGGAAGATAAATAATGTCAAGAATTTCTACCTCAGTGTTACAAAACTGAATTTTGTTCCAGGTTGGATTTATGTAACCTCAGCTTTCAGCCAGAAGATCTTCCAGTGCAGAAAAACCAGAGGTCATTTCAATATGAGAAAAAAAAAAAAAATCTTTAAAGAATGGTAGCTGTGAGAAAGAAAATTTGTGCTCTTCCTTTTGCTAGAGTTGTTGTTCCTGAATTCCAACAGTTCTCAAGTATTAGGGATGTACAAATCCATAAATGAGAGCATGGTGATCCACATTATTTCCATATATTAATTCCCTGAGTCTTGGTTTTTTAAAAATAAATTAACAATATTTTTTTTTCCTCATTGTCTTCTAAATACTCTTGGGCATCCAAACTGATCCTTCCTTCTTGGATGAATAAATGTCAAGGAATACTGGTTTCACTTGAATTAAAAATCTCTTCTTTGCTTGGCTGAAATGATCCCCTTTAAATGGGAATATAAAAAGGATACAAGTGACCTATAGTTGAAAACTCATGATTTGGGGCTGGTTGAACAGAAATAATGGATAATCAAATACAGTGTATGTTCATTAAACTTAAACTATTGGTAAATGGTTTTACTGGTCTAATATGAATGATGTTATTTACATTTTAGCAAAAGAAAAAAGCAAAAATACTTTTTGTTTTGTGTGAGAAGCACTGCACTGTTTACTGGAATTAATTTTAATTAATTGTATTAGTGGCTGAAATAAAGGCTGCTCTTATTGGCTTATCCCAGCATAATTCATCATGGTAATAATTCATTTTATGTGACTTCTCGAGGTTAAGCTTTGGTGGAGCCACTCATTAAAATTGAGAATTAATAATGTCTAAAAGGTTGGCCACAAAAAAAAAAAGGAGAAATATCTGTAAAGATTTATTAAAGGCCAATGACTGATCTACTCCTCTTTGTTTTTTAAACCTGGTCTCAGGCCTGGGTCGTGCAGCTGTAGAAGTCTCTCAGCTGGTGTTTGATCTGGTTCTGTGGTTAATGGGCTTTGTGGAGTTTGCTTTTCACAAGTCCTTAAGAAAATTCTCCTCATCACTAATTGGGGGCTTGTGCTCAGATTCCAGAAATGAGGAATTCCTCTCTTCACAATCAGAAATGGGATATTCTGGAATTGAGCCTCTGATGATGCCGGGCATGGAGCAAAATTCTTCTCCCTGCAGGGACCTTTGTGAAGGTGGTTGGGAAAAATAAACTTACAATCAAGGTGCTGAAGCGAAAATTAATCCCCAGGATGATTTTCTGCCTCCAAACTTTTTTGATTAACAGAGTTTTGAGAGGTTTAAATATCGTTTTATCAACTAGACAACCAATTTTGTCATCTTTTGTGTTTTGAACTCTCCTCCATTGCTCTTTGCAAACATTTGTACCATGCACCCAAGATTGCAAATTCCTGATTTCCCAATTTCTGACCTTACTTCAATTTTTAATATCCCTCCTACAACTTTTAATATCTCTACTGGGCAAATTTTAGCCCCCTCCTTCAGTAACCTAGCAGGAATATCACTTGAAGAGGGGCAATGGCTGTAATTTATAATTAAAAGAAATAGCAGGGTTTCTAAGGCTCTTTGAGGGAAAGTACTCTAAATGAAATGATTAAATATAATTTTATTTAATTATATGTCTTATAGCTGTCCTAGATATATAAATTGTCAAAATTTCATCTTTCGAGTCTCTTTAATAGTTGCTGCTAAAGACTTTTTCAGCAAATAGTTGCTTGGGCATTTTTAGAACTTTCTAGAATTCTTTTATTAATTTTGGTGGACTTAAAAGTATTTGTCTAGCACAAATCAAATCTGAATTTTCATCCCAGCTCCCTCTTTGCCCTCTGAGTGTCTGTTTGACATCACAAACTTTACTCTGTTGCCTTCTCTTTGCACTTTGATGCTTTCTGGTGAAACCAGGTTGCCTCTACTGCTTTTTGCAGATTTGTTGTGGGGAAATCAGGAGGGAAACAATGATCCAAATCTGATTCATGTTTATAATAGAACTGTCAGAGTAGTTTAATAAAAATCAGCTATGAAGGAGAAGCTTTCAGAATACAAATACAGAAATTTATCCTTTTTTTTTTTTTTTTTTTTTTTTTTTTTTTTTTTTTTTTTGTGGGGGGTGCATTCTGGTCTATAGTTCTCAGGTATTAAGATCTGCACATTTTTTTTCTAAACTCTTTGGTGGTTTCCAGCTCCAGAAAGAGTCAGAATTGTCACATTTCAGAAACCAAAACTTTTATTCAGAGATCTCCTCCAAGTAGTAATCTCTTACTGGATTCACTCTAGAGAGACAAGGGCAAACCCACAATTTAAATATTAGAATATCTTACTCTCATTTCTTGTTTTTTAAATTCCAGTTTAGTTAATATTTTCCAACTGTCCTGCTTGCTATTAATAGATGTCCCCAGGTATTATATTTACTTCCATTTATCCCTTTTCAAAGCTCTTCTCATTGCATGACATATTCCTCACATTCCTATTATTCTTTGCTTTCTGTTCCACACACTTATTTGAGGAAATTCTTTGTGTTGCATAACAACAGCACAGAGGCTTTGCAGCTAAAAGCTGTAAACTTTTAAGGAAAAAAAAAATCAATCCTGTTTTCTGATACATTGACACTAAAACAATTCCCTTTATAGATTGACTCTGGATTACAAAATTCAGGTATGTTGTTTATGTATTATTAACTTTTAAATCTAAGCTTTTGCTGTGCCAGAGCAGGGCCCCAGTATTGCTTTGGTTTGGGACATTGCACCCATTTTTGGCAATAAATCGTCTCTTAAAATACTTTTCTGAAGATTTGGGTCTCCTGCTCCTGCTTTGTCCTGGGATATCACTCCCTTTCCAGCCAAAGGGGAATTCTTGTTTTCAATTTGCCTTCTTCAGAATGAGTCACAGTTGAAGCAAATGGGTAAAACTCAATATTTGAGGAAGGGTTTGATGGGATATTGAGAAGGAATTCTTCCCTGTGAGGGTGGGGAGGGATATGGCAGAGGTTTCCCAGAGAAGCTGTGGCTGGCCCTGGATCCCTGGAAGTGTCCAAGGCCAGGCTGGACAGGGCTTGGAGCAATCAGGGATAGTGGAATGTACTAGGGGATTTTTTAGAGGAAATACAATTTATTGGAATATAAAGGTTCCATCCATTGGCTATGTCAGTTAAGGGTTAAATTTGGGCTTTAAATGAGATTTTTTTTTTGATCTGAGAATATGGAGCTTTTCTATTCCCAACTCCATAGCTAAAACATTTCAACTCCTCTATATAAAAATGATGTAGAACTTGTAGTTGGGTCAGAGTCTTCCTCATCAACCATGATGAAAAGAAGATAACTCAAAAGTTCCAACTCTTTGCACAGATGACTTTGGCATAGAAAAGCTTCGTTAAAGCCAAATGAACAAAGGATAAAGGGAAAATTCACTCTTATATTCCCAGCCTTTAAGGCTGGTAAGGGCTCCTTGCATTATTTAATTTGACATTTTTATTTTATAGATCATTATGTTTCATCGTGTTACTGTTTTATCAAGACCTATCACTTTTTCCTTTAAGTTTAGCTGATATTTGACTGAAGTGTCTCTCCCAGAAGGAAATCTGATTTGACTTGAAAATGTCAGGAAATGGAGAGATGCTTTATAGGACATGGGTTTAGAGGAGCAGCCCAAGATCCAATGGTGCAACTGAGCAGGGACCATTTTCTATATTTATATCTAAAAGCCATTTTCCATTTGGAGTTCCCTGGTTTCCATCCCAACACTGACTCTTGCTCTGCCTTTCCATTGCTTTCTCAAAGGCCCCTTTTTCATCCCCTTCCTGAGGCCATGCTCATCTCCTGGAGTTAAAAACCTCCAGGGGTTTCATTTGGAAAGGGTCAGTGAATCTGGCACTTGGTGGCTGTCACTGAAACAACTTTTCAGGATTTCTCAGTGCCAGGGTTGATCTCACCAGAGCTGTTCCCACAACCCCTTTCCTCTTTGACATCCCAGTTCACGCCCTATTTCTTTTTATTGCAGTATGGCAGTGGGATTCCATGTTTATTTCCACCCTTGCCCTTACCTCGGAGGTTGTTCCCCATTTGCAGGTACCATGTGTGTCACTTTTTCCCTTCAGCAGAGACTTTACCTTTGACTTCTTTAATAGATTTTTGATTGAGTGACCCCAGCGCAGCAAGAAATGGCTTTGTAAGGCCATCCCATCAGCTCCTCATCTGAGTTATCCACAGAATTTATAAATTGAGACTTTATATTTCTTTCAAATTCCTGATGAAGGGCTTTAAGAGCAACAGGCTCTGTAGCAGTCCCTGCAGAGGAGAGATAAAAATGCTGCCATTCAAGCCTCGTTCCCTTTGGACAATTTTTTTTTTTAGAAATGTCATTTAGACAATTCTTAATCCACTTAACATGTGCACTATCGATACGGGGGAGTGTTAATTTTTTAATCAGTCATGAAGTAATAAGTCAAATGCATTAATAAAGCCCAAGTTCCATCCATGCTATTACATCCCACATTTATTATAGCCAGACTTGTAATTTCATGGGAGGATGAAATGGAGTTTGGCTGACAAGACCTGTATTCCATAGGACCATGGTGTTAATTATAAGACCGTCTTCGACATTTTTCCCTTACTTGGCTGAAATTAAACCAGAATATCTTTTCTAGGAGCACACTCCAACTGGGAGCAGCATCTGGTCCACAGGACCAGGCCAGAGGGAGTCTAAAGTAATCCCCTTTTAAGGGCTTAATGTAGCGTGGACATTCAGCCCATAAAAACATAGCCCATAATAAGTATAGTGAACAAGGAAAGTTTTTCCATCTCTGTTTTTTCCTACAGATTTATATAATTTATTTTCCCCCTTTTATTGGCTGTTTGATGTACAGCCATTTTACAAATAAAAAGGGTTTATAGCAGTGGTCTTGCTTTCAGTTATTCTGTTCAGCAAAACCAATCAATACTCTGTTTATCAAACCCATTTTGCTGCTAAAGAACAGACAGGATTTTAGCAAGCAACAGTGAAAATTTTTACAGCTCTGCCACAAAAATTTTTAATACTTGCAAATAAGAAATTCATTTAGTACTTTCGTTTGGCAGATTCTTTGAGAAAAAACCCAGTATTTTTTGTGAAAACTGCCAATCTTTTTTAATTTCATTCAAGTAGTTTACTGAAAAATATGAGCATTTCTGTGAAAAAAATTACAATAGCAGCATCTTCAACCCCGTTTCTTTCTGGCAATTTTATTCTCTTAGTTTTGTTTTTAAGGGGTAAAAAAATGGCACCAAAAAAAGCAGTTCATTGTTTTATCAGCAAATTTTCTTATCTTTATGAATTTTCATTTACTGGGTGTAAATGTAAATTTCACCTGTCCTCTAATAAACCAAATAAATAAAATTTAATAACATTTTCTCTTCAGAGGCCTCACTCTGTAGCTGCTGTACGAGCTACTTTCTGTAGGTATTAGAAAATACTTGTTTTCTGTGGTCCAGGCAGAAGTTTCTGGAAGTTTCTAGAATTTATGGACAATTTATTTTGACTTAAAACTGCAGGATTGGCCAGCCTATAGTGATAAATTGGCTTCTTGCTGGAGAGGATTGATATGTTTTGATAAAACTGGATAAAAACAAGAATGTGGATCACACTGAGAAGTTAAAGAATTATATTTTCTATAGCAGAAATTCACATTGGTTAATAAACCAATCATTATCTCTTAGTTCAGTGCTGGTAAAGTCAATAAAGTGGTTTAAAGTATAAAGAAGAAGGTAAAATAAATTAGCCACATTTCAGTGCCAGTGTAGAAGTACAAAATAAGGGACTGTTCCATAAAATTCTTTCAGTGTTGGGCAGGAGTTAAAAAGATTTTAGTGGACACTTCTTAAAATTCTGTGATTCCATTCTTTTCATCCTCATTGATTTGAAAGAAAAAATGTAAAGGGAAGGGGGCACCCAAAATGTGGGCTCTCAGTATTTTAGTGCTCAACCTTTGGTTTGTTTATTTAACCAATAGGAAGGCGCTGGAAATTTTGGTAGCAATAAACACGACTTATATAAAAATTCCCAGGCTGGTTTGGAGAAAGACCTTCCCACGACTTTTTTGGGGTTTTTTTTTTTGTTTTGTTGTGGGGTTTTTTTTGTTTGTTTTGGTTTAGTTTTTTTTTTTTCTTTTTGGTAGTATTTTACATTTTCACTTGGGCCGTGACTTTGGATAACTGAGTTTGGTTTAACTCCCGAATGAGTGAGTGCTGAAGTTTGGTTGTAGTTTTTTATGTTCCACATTGGCATCATGGCCCTGGCACAGGTTGCCCAGAGAAGCTGTGGCTGCCCCTGGATTCCTGGAAGTGTCCAAGGCCAGACTGGACAGGGTTGGAGCAACCTGGGATAGTGCAAGGTGTCTCTGCCCATGGCAGGTGCTGGGACTGGATGAACTTTAAGGTCACTTCCCATCCAAACCATCCTGGGATCCCAAAGAGGTTGTGTTGCTGGTCTGACCAGCACAGGGTCCTGGATTCCTGTTCAGGGATTCCTGGAAGAGGTGAGAAAAGAGGGAGTTATTTTCTGAGAACTCTTTGAAAATGTGTGAGAAGTCATTATCTGCTCTTTATGGAATAGACTGGGAGCAGGGGCTGTAATGGATAAGTTGTTCCTCAAACTCTGGGCCATTCTTGTAATGAAGAGCTGTTAAATAGCCCTGAGTACAAATAAGTGGAACAAAATTATCTTTGTGCTGCCTTCCAACCCAAATTATTGTGGGATTCTGTGATTTAATGGAGTCAGGACCTTATTTCTCAAAAGAGCCAGGTCTTTTTTTTATTGCAGAATAGAGGTAGGAGGGAGTAGTTTTGGAATTCTTGCATTGTAGAATTTAATTCACCTGGGATAGGGACAGGTGGAAGTGAAACCCTCGTGGCTGCTGCGAGGCTCCCAGGTGAGGAGCTCTCCAGCCAGCCCTAGGAAGCTGCTCTGCTTTGCTGGAGATAATTAAACGCTCCCTGGATCCAGCCAGTTAAAAAGAATGAGTTCTCTTCCCTAATCCCTCGGCTTGGGCACTCACCTGGGACATGATTAAGAAGGTGAGAGTCTAAATGCTCTTAGGAAGAAAAGGAATTGAAAAGGTGTCACTCAGACGTCTTTTTCTCCTGCTCTTTGCGGGCACGTTTTTGCCAGGGTTGGAATCCCCACTGAATGAGCTCGCTGGAGTTAATCCTCCGGGAGCGGCCGTGTTTTCTAAGTGGGAAATGGATCCAGGATAAACAGACAATCTGCTCTTGGCACTCAGCCCTCTCTGCCTCGGTGTAATAAAGTCTTCCCATCTGCAGGGAGGTTCTTCGATGGTTAAAGCCCTTCCAGAGCTGAAGGAACTGAGGACTGGCTCTGGATATCTGATAATGGCTCTGATAAAGCCATTTCTGTTTGCACAGTGAGCAGCACACAGAATTATATTTATAATTCCATAAATTATTTAAAAAAACGTGATCCAGACATTGAGGGTTCTAGAAATGTTCATACTCGTTCAAACTTTTGCTGTGGGATATTAAAGATCCGCTAATTAAAAGTGGTGGGTGAACTGAGGACACTGTGACTCTCTGACAATATAAATGGACATTTCAGGAGGAATTCTGAAGGAGGCAGTAAGGTGAAGAGCTGGATGTCACTGAGACAATCACATCTCCACTGATCATGTGAAATCCTTGCAGCTCCTCAGTGTCAGGCTGTTGAATTCCTTGTTAAAGACACATGTGTTTTTGGAGAACAAGTGGGGTAATTGTTTCTCTTTGATTGCTGCCTCTCCATTTTAAGAACTCTTACCAAAAAAAGGTTTGATTAGAAATATTTCAATTGGTTTTTTCACCGTACAGAGTAGTGAGCTGAGTTGATGCTGTGTTCTTTTGGCTTTGGATTTACCAAGTGTGTGAGGCACAAACAAAGTGGGATTATTCTGTTTCTGTAGTCAGGCTCAAGCCTAATTCAAAAAGTCACCAATACCAAGACTGTTATTAGGAATAGCCACAATAGAAAGAAAATCCACTGTATTGTGGAAAGGCTTTGAGGAAAATGAGAGGTAAATCTGGTAGGACCAGCAGCATTACTTCCTTTCCCCTGAGGGTGAATATTGATTTTAAATCTATTCTAACAGTCTCTTAGCCACACATCTCAGGATATTTTTCATGAGGTCAGGCTATAGCTCTCAGAGGAACACCATTATTTCCTTATTCTGGGAAAAAAAGGAGGCTGTTCCTTTGAACTTCTGGATTAGCAGGGGCAGGCAGTGTTGACAAGGTATAATTGCTGCTTCAGTTGGGAGGAAAGGTAAAGCCTCTGTTGTTTTCAAGTTCTTTAGGAAACTTTCCCGTGATCTAAACCTGTTCATCTTAGACAAGTAACTTGCTCCTGACTGATAAAAACCTTTCATAAGATTCATGTTGGCTTACAAAAAATAAAAATACTGAAGTCAAAAGCCACTCTTTAATCTCATTTTAGTTGTACAATCTCACACAAAATCACGTAGAATCACTAGATTGGAAGAGTGATTTCAAGATCATTGAGTCCAACCCATGCCCTAACACCTCAACTAAACCATGGCATTGAGTGCCATACCCAGTCTTTTTTAAAACACATCCAGGGATGGTGACTGCACCACCTCCCCAGGCAAACCATTACAGTATTTTATCACTCTCTCCATAAAAAACTTTTTCCTAATATCCGACCTGTATTTCCTTTGGGGCAGCTTGAGACTGTGTCCTCTTGTTCTGTCAGTTGCTGATTGGAGAAAGAGACCAACCCCACCTGACTGCAACCACCTTTCAGGAAGTTGTAGAGAATGATAAGGTCATCCCTGAATCTCCTTTTCTCCAGACTGAACACCCCCAGCTCCCTCAGCCATTCCTCACAGGATTTGTGTTCCCAGCCCCTCACCAGCCTTGCTGCCTCCTCTGGATGTGCTCAAGGGTCTGTGTCCTTCCTAAACTGAGGGCCCAGAGCTGGACACAGCACTCAATGTCCTTCCCAAACAGAGGGGACAGAGCTGGACACAGCACTCAATGTCCTTCCCAAACTGAGGGGACAGAGCTGGACACAGCACTCAATGTCCTTCCTATACTGAGGAGTCCACAGCTGGACACAGCACTCAATGTCCTTCGAATACTTAGGGTCCAGAGCTGGACACAGCACTCAATGTCCATCCTAAACCCAAAATTCTGCTGATGACACCAACACTTGAGCCACTTGCTGATAATGTGGGCTCTCCTATTCCTTTCACTGTTTCTCACTGCCACCAAAGGGACTGAGGAGAATGCTCCCTGTGCTCCTGCCCTATCAACCACTTGTCCTAGTGCCCTAAAATCCCTTTTAATTGCCCTGACGCTCCTCTTTTCAGTCTCATCACTGCCAGCCTGGAGTATCAGCAGTGGGTAATAATCAGAGGGCTGAATCAGCCCAGGGAGTCTCTCAGTGATATCCTGTACCTGGGTCCCAGGAAAGCAGCAGACCTCTCTGTGGTATGGGTCTGGTCAGCATATGGGGCCCTCTGATCCCCTCAGAAGGGACTCACCCACTACAGCTACCCTTCTTTTCTTTTTAACATTAGAGGTGGTGATCTGTCTGACAGATGAAGTGTAGTTGGGAGGCTCACCGGGCAGATAATTTCCTTCTATGTGCTCTGGCTGGCCCTCTAGATCCAGGGCCTCATACCTATTCTGAAGTGGCACCTGGGTAGGTGATGAGAGTCAGGAGGAATTTTTATTACCTCCCTGAGTAGGAGCCAATTTCCACTCTTCATCACCAGGTGTCCTCCTATTTCCTGGGAGCGGGAGGCCTGGGAGTCCTCTGACTCCTGGTGGGCCTCCATCAAGGATGGGAGGGTGGAACTCCACCAGCTATTTCCCTTTCACTTTCCCTAATACTCTTTAGTCTTTCTATGTTCTCCCTAAGCTTGGCCACCAGTGAAAGGAGATCATTCACCTGTTCACACCACAGGAAGGCTCCTTCTGCAGTGCCCACTGGCACCACTGATAAGCTCAAACACCCTGCACAGGAAGGGGTCTGGACACACCTTTTTGGAGGGTTCTGCTTGGCTACACACGCTTTTAGTAACTGCAGGTTTTGATTGTGAAAAAACCATTAAAAAAAAAAAAATAACCCAAAACAAACCAACCAACAAAAACCCAACAAACAACAAACTAAAAACCCCACAAGGAGGAGGAAACCCTCAACCTTGCCTGCCAGCCCTGCCTGCATGAATTGCCACGCAAACTGCTGTGCCACGCACTCAGAGATGTGCCACACCCTCAGAGATGTGTCACACCCCTGTTTGCCTGCAAACTGTTGTGCAAACTGCTGTGCCACTCCCTCAGAGATGTGCTATGACCTCAGAGATGTGCCACGAACACAGAGATGTACCACTTCCCTGTTTGCCTGCGAACTGCTGTGCAAAACTTCTGTGCCACACCCTCAGAGACATGCCAAGCCCTTGTTTTCCTGCAAACTGCTGTGCAAACTGCTGTGCCACACCCTAAGGGATGTGTCACACTCACAGAGATGTGCCACACCCTCAGAGATGTGCCACATCCACAGAGATGTGCCATGCCCTCAGTGATGTGCCATGCCCTCAGAGATGTGCCACGCCCTCAGAGACGTGCCACACCCCTGTTTGCGTGCGAACGGCTGTGCCACACCCTCAGAGATGTGCCACTCCCTCAGAGATGTGTCATGCCCTCAGAGATGTGCCACTTCCTCAGAGATGGGCCACGCCCTCAGATGTGCCACACCCTCAGATGTGCCATGCCCTCAGATGTGCCATGCTCTCAGAGATGTGCCACACCCACAGAGATGTGCCACACCCGTTTGCCTGTGAAACTGCTGTGCAAACTGCAGCGCCACACCCACAGAGACGTGCCACTCCCTCAGAGATGTGCTATGCCCTCAGAGTGTGCCCCGCCCTCAGAGATGTGCCACACCCATTTATGAACTGCCCTGCTAACTGCTGTGCCACACCCTCAGAGATGTGCCGCACCCTTTGGCCCGCGAACTGCCACACAAACTGCTGTGCCACGCCTGCGGATGGGCCATGCCCTCAGAGATGTGCCACACCTGACGAGATGTGCACACCTGACGAGATGTGCCACACCTGACAAGATGTGCCACGCCCTCAGAGATGTGCCATGCCCTCAGAGATGTGCCACGCCCCTGTTTGCCCCTAGAGCCCTCAATTAATCACCCCTCCTCTGGCTGGAGGAAAGCCCTGCCCTGCGTTTGCGTGGCTAACGATAATGATGTTGGCTTGGGAGAGAGCTGGACACACCACTGGTTGTGCTCTTCCCTTTTTTTTTCTCAAGCTGCAACAAAAGTCCCAATTTGGGCTCCACCAAGTTAATAATTTTTGCTGGTGGACTACATTAAAACACAAAATCTGGAATAAATTCCATCCCTGGCCTAAGCTGGCTGTCAGTCCTTGCTGAAGACCGTTTCACTTCCTTATTAAGCCAATTATCTCTAACTTGTATTTTTATTCTGCTGAATGGATGATCCTTCCTGCTCCTCACCATCCAAATTTGCCTTCAGGTAATGAGGTGATTCCCTGGACTGTAAAAGGCAGAGAGGAATTGGGTCACATTGCGGACATCCTGCAGGACAGGGGGACCTGGCTTCACTCCAGCTCCCAGGAAACCTGGATATTCTCTTTTCGTCTCACTGAACAGATCTTTGTCACATTGAGATAGGGAGAAATTTGATTTTATCAAATCTAGACTACAGATATCTCAGATGTGTCCTCCTTTACTCCTCTGCATTCCAGACTAATATTAATTCCAGTCTTTCAAATCCCTTTTATCAGCTGGCCCAGCCTTCTGTGCCTTGTTTAGGTTTTGTTTCAGGTGTCCCATTAACTGATAAAATCCTGTCACATTTTGCCCCATTGTGGCTCTTTAATGTTTCCCAGCATCCTTTTTATTTATCTCTATTTTTTTAAATTCAAATTTCTCCTCATGTCTCTACTGAACCCTCCTCAGTTACTCACAGAATCTGATTTTTCTTGTTTGGTGACAGCTCATTCAGGAGCCATCACTGGGCCAGATTCATTCTCTGTGGAATTCCTTGATTCTATTGAAATCAGTGGAATAAATCTGGACTTTGTGCTGGTGTAAATTAAATAAAAACCTCCCTCATGTGATCAAGGAGCTTAATATGTCCCCACCAAAAGGCAGATCCAGTTTATTTTTAGATATTTACTTCTTATGATTTAATTGAAGGGCAGGATTTTTTTTCCCATTCATGAATAGGTGATGACAACAAAAATGTCTAATTTTTAAATTATAAAATACAAAACATCTATAAAACATAAAATGCACTTTCTGCAGTGGACTCTCACCTGAGGAGTCTGAGGACTCATCCATATCGCTATTAATTAAAATTTAAGTGAATTATGTGGCCAGATCCTTCAGAAACTGGATCCTTTGATAATATTGTGAGCTATAAACACATCAGAAATGAAAGAATTCTGTCCCAAGTGTAACTGAAAAATAGGAATAATGTTTTTTTAAGTACTGTAACATCTGCTTGTTTTCCTTGTATTTCTGCTGTCATAAAATTTAAAGTTGAGCCAGGCTTTCTTTGACACTTTTGAGCCTGTTGGATATTGTGAAATGGTTTGGAGCTATTTGTGTGATCTTGTGTAAACACACCCTTGACATTTGTTTCTATCATCATCAATATTACTAATATCCTATAATAATAATTTCATAATAAATTATATTATCCATTTCTCCACAGAAACAAAACCCAGGCAAGACAACTTAGACATAAAAGTTTTCATATTTTAATCCTCTATTTAGAATATTTAAAATATTTTGTTAGTTTTCAGTTATATATTTGTTAGAATAATTAATTTTTTCTCCTTTAAGCTAATAAACTGCTGTAATAACATCATGTCTTCTTGTTTCTCTGCATAGTTTATTTCACAATGGTCCTATCTGAACAAACAGATTTAGTAGAGTGGACATAAATATAAAATATTGTGCAAAACCCCTCAGGTAAAAATGGTGCTAAATCGAAGTATTTTTAGGAAAACATGAAACAAAACCAAAGGACTGTGCTTGCAATTGCAGAGACAAAACCCTGAGTGTGCCCTGGCTAATTGTCACTGCTAAAATCTGATTTTATTTTGAATTTGCAGGCAGAACTGGGCACACCGAGGCCGTCCGGGTGGTGTTTGAGCCACAAAACATCAGCTTTGAGCAACTGCTCAAGGTCTTCTGGGAGAATCATGACCCGACACAAGGTAGAGTGATGAGCGAGCCAGTATTTAATTATCTTACTAATTACAGCTGGGATAATTAGTGTTTGAGCTGCATGGAAGAGATGAACCTTGAAATCACACTGGAGCTCAGGAATATGATTGCAGACATTTATTGACAGAGAAAGAGAGGGAGAGGGAGAATGGGAGCACAGAAGCTCTGAGTGCCCCTCCTCCCTTACAGCTGCCTGGGCTGGGAAAATTCCCACAGAGTGGCACAGGAGACAATGGAAAATTCTCTTCAACTTTGATTATGACAATTTATTCTGTAATTTCTTTTGTCTCTTCAATTAGAGCGTATTTCTGTGCATCCTCAAAATTTCTATTATTTTATTTTATTTTGATTTATTTTATTTTATTTTGCTTTATTTTTTAAAATGTAATTTAATTTTATTTTGTTTTATATTTTATTTTACTTTATGTTATTTTATTTTTCAGTTTTATTTTTATTTTCTTTTTAGTTTTAATTTTTTTTAATTTCATTTTATTTTGCTTTATTTTATTTATTTTATTTTATTTCTACCCTGGCCCTTTATCCTTCATCAAAACCTGGGATTTTACATTTTTCAACAATACTGAGTGTATTTTTTGATTAAAAATAAGGGAGCAAAAAAAGGGTTTTGAGATGTTGAGCAGAGTGGATCATTCTACCTATCTGCCTTATCCAAACCTTTGGATTTAATTTATCCTTCTTGGCAGAGGTTTTGTGCTGACACGACCCACATCTGTGCAAACAGAAATGGGAAACCGTGTGCAGAAAACATTTTGCATGTTTATAGAGTTCCAATAAACCTCATCCCTTCTCCCATTTCCCAGAAACGCTGCACACAAGTAACTAATTTCAATATTTGAACAGCCACCGTAATTATGCCACTTGTTACTGCATCTGGGTACAAAAAAATTGCAGATGATACCTCCAAAATGTGATGCCATCCTGGGAAAGAGAAACTCAAAGAGGGATCCAGGGACTATTGTGGATAAGTGTCTTCCACTGAGCCCAAAGTGGTTATTGTAACTTCTGCCTGTATGGAAAGGGCTTGAGTCAGGAATTTTCTGTCTGCAGGGCAAGGAAATCAGAACATTTTGTGCAGTTCTTCTGTTGCCATCCCAGAAGCCTATGGAAATATTGCTGGGGATTTGAAGAGGGACACAAAAAGAATATAGAGGCCAAAAAAACTGCCCCAGTGCTGGGAATAAACACACTAAAGAGAGAGAACACCATGTTGGAGGAGTTGGGTTGGATATCAGGAAAATATTTTTCTTTTAGAGTGTGTTTGGGCACTGGAACAGCTTCCCAGGGAATGGTCACGGCCCTGAGGCTGCCAGAGCTCCAGGAGTGTTTGGACAATGCTCTCAGGGACAGGATGGGATTGTTGGGGTGAACTGGGAGACCCCAAGGAATTGGATCAATGATCCTGGTGGGTCTCTTCCAACTCAGGATATTCCGTGATTGCATGACCAAGTCATCCTTGCAGGTACCTTGTGACAGGTTGAGGATCTGACCCCAATAAAATGGAACAAGCTCCAGTAGCTGGGAGCTGCAGTTTGGAAAGTTCCACTGTGGAAGGAAACAACTTCACATCCCTCAGTGTAATTAAACATTGGAGTCTTTTTCCATCACCATCCTTTCGAGTCTTTCAGATGGGATAATCCATCATTTTAAAAGAGGGGCTTGATTCCAGTCAGGAGAAGGAATCCTGTGACTCTGTTGGGTGCAGTGGCCCATGCTGTCGATTTATGAGCCTCTCTTTCCAACCCCATGCCTTAGAACTGTGTTCAGGATGATTCATCTGCACCATCCCTGAAAAACTTGGAGCTCTCCATTGAGATAGACCCTCCCTGTGGCAGGGGATTGGAACAAAGTGAACTTTAAGGTCTCTTCCAAAGCATTCCAGGATTGTGTGATTCTACGACAATCACCACCCTCAAATCACTCTGCTGGGCCTTCGTGGTTTTCTTGCAGAGTTTATGAAAGAGTTTTTCTTCCTGTCCTACCAGTTTTTGGTTTAGATCTTTTTTCTTGCTCCTTTTTCCCTTGGATTATCAGAAGTTGGCCATCACCAGAGGGTGACTTCTTTCTTTCAGCCTGGAGAAGAGAATCTTCAGGGCAACATCATTGAGGCCCTCCAGTACCTACAGGGAGCCTACAGGAAAGATGGAGAAGAATATTTACAAGGGCCTGGAGTGACAGGAAAAGAAGAATGGCTTCAAACTGAAAGGGAGTAGGTTTAGATGGGATATTGGCAAGGAATTCTTGGCTGTGAGGCTGCTGAGGCCCTGGCACAGGGTGTCCAGAGGAGCTGTGGCTGCCCCTGGATCATTGGAAGTGTTCAAGGCCAGGTTGGAGATGGCTTGGAGCGACCTGGGATAGTGGGAGGTGTCCCTGCCCATAGCAGAGGGTTGGAATGAGATGGTTTTTAAGATCCCTTCCATCCCAAACTGTTCAGCATTTCCATGACTCTCATGGACTAGTTGTTTTGATACATGAGGACAATTGGTCTGTGTATCTTACTCAAATGTTTGAATTCATCCTGGTTGCCAGAGCTGGGAACTGATGGGCAGGAATTTATGATTCTTCATCTTCCAGGTATGAGAAATGGATATCTGCTGAAATAATTTGGACAACACCCACCTAAGCAATCTTTTGCCATGTCTGTAGTCTTGGCATTGGCAGTGGTTGGGATCAGCCTGTGGCCTACAAAGAACAGGGAAGTTCCTGAAAGACTTCAGGGCTTTAGGATGACTGCAGTTATCTGGGCACGCTGATATGTGGATGAAGCGTAGTAGTTGTGATAACAGGTCAGATAAACTCATCAGCTGAATTTATGATTCTTTCTGGCTCTAAACCAAAGTAAAATCATGACATTATATCTTTATATCCTCATACAACTGAGGTTCAGCACTGTTCCAGTCTGTGCTTTCAGAAGAAGGCTGGATGTGGCAGATGTGTGATTCACTCTTGGATTTCTGGCAGCTGGGAAGCATCACCTAATTAGCCCCGGCAGGAGGCCACACTAATGTGGCTGAATTCCTTCTGGGAATGAGCTCCTGTCTCCATGTGACACCAAGCTGTGGAGACACCCAAGTCCTTCACAATTGTCTCAGGCATCTGTGTGGCACAGCACTGCTTGGTGGAAACACTCCCAAACCTTCATTTTAGCTTGGATCAATAGAATTTCCATGTGGTTCTTCCATAATAATTTGCCAAAAGTGAGAGCCTCACTTTACCCCTGGAAAAGCTGGAATTGTTGTCAGATGACTTTGCACGCCCCAGCTTTGCACAGGTTGTTTTACCTGGGTATTTTTATGGTTCCTTAATGCTGCACCAGGGGTGGTTGGACACCAGGATGAATTTCTTCGTGGAATGGGTTGTCAAACTTTGGAAGGGGCTGTTCCCTTCCTGTTGGAGTCCCCATCCCTGGAAGTGTCCAAGGAACACTGGAACTGGACATGGCACTCAGTGCTCTGGGCTGGTGAAAGGTGGAGATTGGATTTAATTTTGGAAGTCTTGGAGGTCTTTTTCAACCTAAACGATTCTGTGATTCTGTGATATTGTTCTAATCTCAGTCCAAGAATCTTGCAAAGCTCTTCACATCTCATTTGTATTTCTTGATTTGAGAAAAACCTGAACCACAAGGTCCCAATGTTAAATTTCTGTTCTGTAAGGTAGGGATGGTAGAAAGTCTCTAAGTTGGGATTGTTTCTTTGCCTTGATTTGTACCTATTCCCTGTTTTTATATGGCTGTGGGAAATGTGGCTTTATGTAAAGACACAGAAAGTGAGAGTTACCTCTCTGACCTATTATGTTTTTCTCCTTTGAGGCTGAGATGTGTGCACACTGTGGGTTTTATTCAGGCAGCCTTGTGGGAATGCAGGACTCAGTCTGCCAATGAGAAGATTTTTGACTAGGAAGATAAATGAGATTTCTTATTCATGAAATTCAGCACAATTTTGGGTGAATCCAGTGTCTCATACAGCAAGTGCTGAACTTCTTGAGTGCAGCTCTCATTCAAAAATACAAAAGTTCAGTGTGTTTTATCTTTTTCCAGAATTTGGGGTAACACCATTTTACCCCTTCTACCCCCAGCAGAGATAATGGACTTGTCTCATTGTTCTGATGTCATTAAACATCAAATGTGTACATTCTGTGGCAGATTAAGACCTTTCAGTATTGGTTTAGTTGGCACCAAGTTGCTGAAGAGTACAGGCTGCAAGTCCCATCATTCATCATTGTATGGGTGTATTAATATTCAAAAACTCTTGCTTTCCAAGCAGTTGTTCTTTAGAAGAAACTGACACCTCACTGGGATTCAAATTGTCCCTGGGAAGGAGCCTGGCTCTTGTTTAGGGAAGCTCTGGAGTGCACAGAAGTCAATTGAAAAGCAGGAACCTTTGATCAAATCAAACAGTTGAAAGAGATCCTCCCCAATGAGCATCTCCGAAGTGTGGGGCCCTGACAAAGTCCTCCTGACTGTTAAATTAGGCTCTATTTTATAATTCATTAGAATTGGGAGACTGAAAAAGCAACAAACAACCCCCTGACTTCTGCCAAGTGGCATATGGCTGTCATCTCTGCTCAGCCTCCAGTGCCCTGCTCAGCATTCCTGCTCTCCCAGGAATGAGCTGATCTGTAAGAGGATTGCTCTGGATGGCTCTGTAAGTGCTCAAGATGCTGTTCCTTTGTCATTGATACAGAAAAGAGGGATGAATGGGATGTGCCAAAAACATTGCAAAAAATCTTTGTAGATAATTTTATTTTTTAACATTTGCAGAGGTGTAGGGCAAAGTCTGTATTGCCTGTTTTTTTATTGGGACCATCTTCAGAGCTTTCCAGGGTTTTTTAGACTGTAAGCTTGACTGTCTCCTTGAAGTTGCCTTGCTGCTTATACAGAGGGACTTGGACTTTCAGCTCATCAGTTTTGTGCCTCTTCTGTAGTGTCACAAGTTTTGTAAAGTAATATTTTACTTCCCTGTTAGGGAAAAGGGTGATTTTCTCCTCTCTCCCCAACCTTTCAGCCAGATACAAGCTCTTTGTGTTGACTCTGGCAATCACAAAGTTCTCTGCTCAGGCTGAAAATTAACCCTGCATGAATGGAAGTGAAACGTGGTTTCCAGCCAGGATTTAAATTGCCAGGAGCAGGAATGCTGGTGGGATCACCCTTCTGGCATCAGCACTGATCTGCGGTGCCTGAGCCAATTCCAAACCCCGCTGTGCTCGTGGTCAGGGAGGGATGTGTCATATCAGATCAGATCAGGAAGTTTGGCTGCTCTTTGTGGGCTATCAGAAACTATTTCTCCAGATCTTTGGAAAAGTCAATCTGATACCAGAGGAGAATGTTTGGCGTGGTGCAAATGTGAGTCCTGAAAGGGCTTTAATCTTGAAATTGTCCTGACCTGTGTGTTCAGAGATTTCAGCCAGTTCAGAGTGACTTTAAAGAAATGCTCCTTCTTGCTTTCATGGTCTGTACAAAAGTCAAGCAGACAACAAAACTAATTTCTTTTTAGAGCAGCCTGGTCTAGTGGAAGTGTCCCTATCCATGGCAGGAGATGAAACAAGACAATCTTTAAGGTCCAGTTGAACCCAAACCATTAGTGTTTGGGAGAAATGAAAAATCCGCTTGCCTCCTTCAGATCTGTTCTTTCCTGAGCACAGTCCAAACCAAATGCTTGTTTGGGTAGTTCTGCTCCCCATATTTCTCAAAAGAACCCAATCAATCATTCCCAGCCCACAGGAAACAACTCGGGTACAGCTACAATTCCCCGTGGTGAGTGTCTGTTGTCCACAAATCCCATCATTTTTCATTCCTTCTGTCTTTCTGTTTGGATTTTTGAGTTGGTGGCAGAGAGGAAGCCAGGACTCCACAGTTTTGGTCATTCTCTGACCACAGGATGAAGGACAAACCTGTGGCCACTGCTGCTCAGGGGCTTCTGGAATTTCCTCTCCAGCCTTGTTGATCCTTTGTGACTACCCAGAGAAGCAAAGTCATTGCAAGGCATCTCATTCCCCCTTTCCTGTCAGGGACAAGTCCTTATCTTGCCTGTGTTTGTGCAGGGAATGTAAGCAGGGCTGATGTTTTTCCAGCAGTTGAGGACCATCTGTCCTACAACAAACTCATCACCTGCCAGACTTGTTCAGAACATCTCTCAGTCCATATGTCTTGTGTATCCATGATAAAGAAGAAATGTAGGAGCCATTTCTCCTCCCTGCGACCTTCCAAACACGCTGGCATTTAGCCTTGGTGCTGATACAGGAATTCTCCAGATTAATATCTGCTTTTTGTTGTGCTGACCCAGTTTGCTTGCAGAGGGGATATTTATTTCTCCCCAGCTTTGAAGGCCTGTACTTTTTTTAGACATTGCATAAGGAATCTATCATCTGCAAATAATTAAAATTAGACACTAGAAATGACATTGTGTTGCTAATGAGCAGATGTGTCTACTTATACCAGTGGAAGAACAGCTGTACACATAAAAAACGCTGCAGCCACCCTAAACCAACATTTGGTATTCTGCTACAGGCCTGGAACTTCATTTGGAGATTAAAGGGAAAAAAATAATCTCTCCTTGTAAAATATAACCATTTTTATGTTTTGCCTTTACATTTTTGTAACTCGCTTCCCTTTTTAATTTAAGTGAGATTTGTGAGTCTCAGATTAAAGCATCTTTGTCGTGTATTTCAAATGTTATTAAGAGCCTTGATGGTCTCAGCATTATTACAAGGTGTAACAAAACCCAGTAAAAATACAACATCTATTGTCACCAGGAATATTAAATATATTCAAAATAGAATTACCAGCCCCTCAGGGAGCCATTCTTGGTCCAATACTCCTCCATATTTTCATTAATGACTCGGAGGATACAGTGAAGAGGATGCTAATTAAATCAGTGGTAAAGACATTGCTGGGAGGCTCTTGAAGGAGGCGAATAAAGCACAGCTCTGTGTTGATAAATTAACAAAAGCCATGGAAATCAATGTGGCAGGACGCAATAAAGATAAATGTGTGGTGGTTCCTGCAGGGTTGGACACTCAGGAGTAGAACTGGGTTGTTTGATAGGAGTCTTTCTGTTGCCTTCATCTAATCCCTGCACTTTTCAATGAAATCCAGTGTTGGGGCAGTTGATTGATGCTGACTCATCCCACCAGCAAAGAATTTAGTCCCCTGCCCAAAATCACCTCCAAAATACCTGTGATCTGGTGTTTTGGTTTTTTTTTAAAGTAGTGAAGTCTTTGCCAGAGTTGCACTTTGAGAATGCTGCTTCATCTCCTTCCTGAACCGAAATCTTGTGTTTTGTTGTTCCCACTCTTTGTGTTTCTCCAGGAGTAAACAAGCATTAAAAATAAATAGGTGTTATTAGGCTGCTTTGCATCCCCAGGAATTTCAGCTGCCGTGCCCTAATTTGCACGTTAGACTCTTCTTATTCATATAAATTAGAATAGACTTTTCCTGACCTATATTTGCAGTTTAGGAGATGATGTTTTCCCTGCCTCATTCTTAATGAAGGGGATTATAACCAGAGCAGTGGTTGCCAAGGTGGGCTGAACATTTTGCATTTTGAAGTGAGTGGTGCTGAATCAATTTTGGCTCAAGGGCAAAAGTCCTTCTGGGCTCTGAATTCCTCTTTCAGCTGCTTTTAGGTTCTTTCTTTTACATCTGACAAGGTTGTGTGGATCATTTCCCCAGAACTACTGGAAATTAAAAATCTGACACTGTGGGAAACATAAATCCACCTGAGGGAGGTGAGGCTTATACTGGATATAAGGAAGAATTCTATTCCATTCCATTCCATTCCATTCCATTCCATTCCATTCCATTCCATTCCATTCCATTCCATTCCATTCCATTCCATTT
>VZUI01033049.1:0-37747 GCA_013401135.1 Cettia cetti
AGGGTGTTAGAAGCAGTCCAGATGAATCCTTCTGGAGTAACAGATGCAGCTCTGTGGAGTAGAGATGATCCTGTAGACAAGTCCAGTGATGACGAGATGAGTCCAGTCTTCCTCTGAGGAATCCAGTGTAGGACCTGATTCACTGGGGGTTTCAGGCTCCCTTTTATCCAGGTAGGAAGTCTGGGCTCCCCCTCAACACTGGGTGGAGCATCTCCCAATGGGATGATGGAATGTGTCATGTGATTGGGGAGCCTTAATGGGCCATTATCAGCAGATATCCCCCTGGACGGAGGATGGTGGTGAAAGAGATAAGAAACACTGCCCCACCCAGTTTTAACAGCTGGGCCATTATCAGTAAGCATCCACTCCCCTCCCCCTGCTGTTACAAGAGATGAAGAAACACATTTCCCCAACTGTTTTCAACAGATGAAATAGAATACACATTTTTTGGTTCCATAACCCAAGATAGGCCTCTAACTAAACCCTGTGCCACTGATTACAACCCTCTGGGATCTGCTGTTCAACCAGTTCTCAAACCACTTCTCTGTCCACTCACCCACTCCACACTTCCTGAGTTTGCCTATGATGATGTTGTGAGAGACAGCTTTGAAAGCCTTGCCAAAGTCAAGGTAAAACAATATCCCCTGCTGTCTCCTCATCCATCCAGGCAATTTTTTCATCATAGAAAGCAATCAGGCTGGTCAGGCATGATTTCCCTTTAGTGTATCCATACTGGCTACTCCTGATCACCTTCTTGTCATCCATGTGGATAGTGATGGCCTCCAGAAAGAGGTGCTCCATCACCTTTCCAGGGATCCAGGTGAGGCTGACTGACCCCTAGTCCCCTGTGTCTTCCTCCTTGTCATTTTGGAAGGCTGGGGCATCTTTTGCTTCCTTCCAGTCCTCAGGCACCTCTCCTGATGTCCATGACCTTTCAAAGATGAATGTGAGTGGCTGTGGTGTCCACCAGCTCTCTCAGCATGTGTGGATGCATCCCCTCAGGGCCCATGGACTTGTGGATGTCAGGATTGCCAAGGTGTTCTCTAATCCAATCCTCCAGGAGCATGGAAAGGTCTCCCTTCCAACATGCCTTTACCCTGGTCTCCTGGGTCCGAGATCCCTGAGGGTGCTGTCAGTGAAGATGCAAAGAAGGCATTTGCTAACTCTGCCTTTTCTGCATCCTCTGTTACCAGGGATCCCCCTCCATCTACTAATGGTCGTACACTGTCCTTTGCTTTTCTTTTGTTTCTGATGCATTTGAAGAAGCCCTTCTTGGTGTCCTTGATATCCTTGACCAGATATAATTCCAGATGGGTCTTGGCCTTCTGGTGCCATTTTTTTTTTTTTTTTTGCAAGACCACTGTCAATATTTTAAAAGAATCTAATTAAAAGCAAAATCCTAGACTAAAACTAATCCAAACCTGCATATTTTCTGTTTTCCCATTTCTGACAACAGCAAAAATTTTACAGGTTAAAATAACTCCCAGAAGAGGAAATATTATTTATAGCTCAGCCTTTTTTTCTTCATAAAGAACTCTGTGGTAAGCATATATTTAGAAATTAATTGAAAAATAATAATAACAAAGAATTATGAGAACTTTTCACCTCTGTGAGTACCTTTTTCTTTTCCCTTAGCAGTCCTGATTATGGAACAGGGAAACAGGTGTCATAAATCCACAAAATAATTATTCCCCGTTTGCTATATTACATTTTATTTATATTCCCTGGCTGTTACTTTATGTTAAATCTGCAAGTTCTCTTGTTAGATTTTAGTTTTCATCCCAGCAAATGATGGCATATTATATACACTATTGCTGCAGAGATTTCTTTTCCAAAGCTTAATTACTCTCTGGTTATGTTCATAAGTGTATTAAATATTTTCTGATAGTTTTTGGTAGCTGAATTTTTGTGACAGACTTCCTTTTTGATTGGAAACAACTTTTCTATCTGAACAAAATCTTGAGAGGTTTTTCCATTAAAAATTAAATCTATTTTTGTGTAAAACCTAGTAAGATTTTGGCTTTTAAGATCCAGATAACCTGCCCCTCTCTGTTACGTCCTTGAGGAAAAAGAAATTCAGGCTTCCATAGTGTTTGCCTCAGACTGGAGAGTTTGAAATAAATAGATTTTTGATCTATGGCAGAACCTGTTGCCTTCAGTTGTGAAGATACAGTGTCCTGTATACCAACTGGACATAAAGGGGGAGATGTTAACTGCCATAAGGAAGAAGTAGGAACAAAAGAGGTGATGGAAGGGATCAGAAAAAAAAAAGGAGCTGGAGCAGATGTACAAATCTGTAGGCTGCCTCATCAAATGTGTCTCAAGAGATAGTTCAGCAGAATAGAGCAGGAAGCTCAGAGAAGCCCAGCCATGGATTTCTCTCTTCTTTCCTACCTTTCAGATGTCAGTATGGCATTCCCTTGGTTGCATTGTACAGCATCAGACCTGGTACTGCTTCCTTCCCACAAGTGCCCTCAGCCAGGGTGAGAGGCTGCAGACTGTGATGGCATGCTGGCTGCCCAGCCATGCTGAGCACAGGAGAGCTGAGCAAAGACACCCAAATTATTGCTCATCAACACAAATATTTGATGTCATCTTAAGTATGGGCCTGAAAATAATATTGCTGTGTTAGCCTGCCTCTAAGCCTCTGCTAAAGAGGATTTCTGGTCATGATATATTGCTTCCATCTCTGAACATTTCCCCCATTTGATTGAGCTCTCTGAGCGCTGATTTACTGAAGTTGGAGTAAAAACTCCCTTCCATTGAAGGAACACCACTTTTCAGGAGCAGCAATGCAGAGGATCACAAGTCTACATAGACTCCAGGGCAGTGGAGTCTATGTAGACTTGTCTATATTGACTGTGGAAAATGAATAATCTGTGTTTAAGTTGGAAGGAACTGCTGTTCTTTGTCCCTTCATGAGAACAATCAGCATCTGTAAGACCTTTTTTCCAGTAAACCTTGACTTTCAGTCTCAAAATTCTTTTCTCATAGTCAAAATTGCTTTTTTTCTATTTTTTCCTTTGCAATTATCTTCATATATAGATTGAAGCAGATGAGTAAAATTCATCCTCTGTTGATTCCAAAGACTTTTGTTTTGCAGTAATATGAGACAGGCCTGTATTTAGAAAGCTGATATGGTTAAAATTCCAGGAGGTAAATGATGGTTCAAGATATGCACTGTGTAATAAGAGAGCTGGAGGGAAAGCACAAGTTACACTTCCAGTGGAAGCAGGGTATTTAGCACAGCATGGAGATGTATTCTACCAGGTGATTCAAAAGCATCTACCCTGCCTTGAACTGATGCCCCAGCTCTTATTATGTCCAAATGAGAGGCAGGCCAGACCATTTCTCCTCTAGAGGTGACCAAGACCTGCCCAGCACAGATGCAGGGTTGACCAGGTTAGCAAGATGGGGAGCAGCACCAGGCTGGGTTGGAGACACACACTGATTCACTTTTCCAGCAGGTAATTTTTGTCAGTGAAACTCCTCAGGCCTTTGTTTGAAGTGAAAACAGCTTTGCCCATGGGCACATTCTCTAAGGAGAGCAGCTGTTTTCATAGAAACAATTAAAAACTGTACCAAGGAGACATTTTATCAGAGTTTTGGCCAGAACCACTGCCCCCTGCCCCCCACTCCCCTGTGCGTTTACTTGCAGGTGTTTCAAGAGGGAGAGCTGAGAGAAGGAAAACAAGGCTTAGCCAAAAGTAAGCATGACTAACAAATTACTCATAATTGAGGTTTGTTAATTGCATAGAACCCAATTAAATCTTTCCACATCTGAAATGGAATAACTTATGCTCACAGCAGAGCTGTTTAGGTATGAGACATTTCTGGTGACACTTGTCTGTTGATTTGCCGTTAGATAACTTCTTGGCTCAAGGCCAGTGGAACTGAACTAAGAGACTTTTTGTACATGTGTTTGCAGCACATTTTCACAAAGGGTTGTCAGAGTTTGGCCCATGATGACTAGTGAGTGGATTTATTACATTATTATTTTAGATTGTTATATGATTATTATGCATGACTGACATAGTGAAATTCTTATGTTGCAGAGCTATGTAGAGTTCATATAAACCAGTAAGCCAGAGAGATATTTTGCATAAAATTCCAACCTAAAGTGCAAATTTTATCAGAGTAACTGAAAAGTCATAATCTTACATAGCATCTACTAGAATGAGAATACCTCCCCAAATATGTTGCCTCAAAGTGGACTTAGAAAAAACCTTTCCTGTGATTCTAAAAAAAGGCAGATGACCAAACCCCCACCATTTCCAAGTGTGTGTGCCTCTTCCCTTCTTAGTTCCAGCTGGAACTACAAGTGGAAATACCAAAATACCACAGAAATGTAGTTCTTGTGGTACTTCGAGCCTCAGCAGAAGCAGGAAATATTAGAAATCTTCCAATAAATCATGTTTTCATGAGATTTCTAGCCCATCATTGCAAGCTCAAGAAGTTTGAATGATAAACCCAGTTCTGCTTGCTCACCTTGCCCTCAGGAGATTTACCTTTTTATCTAAGGACTATTCTGTCTGAGATATGGCTGATGTTCCTTCTAAGCCATAATATATGTTCAGTCTCACATTAAACTCAGCAATAACTTGAATTAAGTCTTGTTATGAAAGACAGATTTAATTTTGGCCTTCCCTTTCTGATAGCTGCAGGACAATTGTTTTTTGCTTATTTGTTTTCCAGGACAAAGGCAACTACAAGGCTGAGCAGTTTGAATGCCCATGGCAGAGGAGCTGCAGCCAGCAATTTGGGTGCACATCTGTGTGTGGACAGGTAAGAAACAGTGTCATGTAGAGGGAGAAGAAAGAAGTGCACACAGCCTGACCTGCACCTGAACTGGCAGTGGCAGAAGGGAGAAGACTTCCAGGATGAGCTGATGAGTAAAAGAAGACCTGTAAGAAAAGCTGTCTCTGTGGTGCACCCTCTGGTGCACCCTGGCTATCCTCTGGTTAACAGCTCTTCCTGTTCTTGGTGTACAGAACTCACTAAGCCCAGCACCAGCTTCTCTTCTTACGTAGCTCAACCTGTAAGACACTGGGTTTTGTGGCTGGCTGACCATTTAGGAGGGCTCACCGGATCTACTTAGGTTGGTCTATATGGTGGTGACACTATCAGGTACATGTTCCTGCCCTTTCAGAACAGAAACCTCTGTAAGAAATCAGGTCAGTGTGATCGCACTGAAGAGACTTGCATTGTTACTGGTTGAAATTTCATCACAGACAGATCATAAGATTTTCATGACCTTGTGATTTCTTTTGTAAGTGGTGGTTGTGCAACAGATACCCTGGAAAGATAAGACAACATGAGGGTTTACACAAAGTAGGAAAGTATACAAGAGATATGGCTTGCCACCCGCCTTTAAAGAGATAACAACTACATTTGGGCTCAGGAAAAAAAAAAAAAAGCAAAAACCATCAAGATTTTTATTCTCTTTTGAGATTGAGTGTGATGCCAGATCTACAGTTTTCAACTTTTAAGGCCTTTCTCTGTGCTATGAAGATGATTGGTTGAAAGCAGCAATTATTGGCAAACATTTCTTTGCTCTCCAGCAGCTGTGTCTGGGTGCATGGTAAATGGATGTATAGTATACATCGTGACCACTTCTGTGGCAATAGCTTCCTTCCATGTTCCCCTCATGCTGCTGTTGAGCAAGTCTGAGATGGCTGTGGGAGCTACCTTTGCATTGCTAACCTCCTAGGTTATTGGTAAAAGAGGAAAAAAAAGGAAAGCAGAGCTCACTTCCCAATATTTTGACTAGGAATTTTGAATAAATATTTCAGTGTCTGTGTTGGAGGATGTGGCTGGACATACCTCTTTCACCACCTCATATGTGATATTGCTGGACAGATGTCATCTCTACTTGCTGCTGACTGCACTTTTAGCATTTCCCAGCCCTCTAGTGCCTGCAGACCCAAGCTATTATTTTGTTCAGTGCAGACTGTCACAGAGGGAAACGTGTGCTTAAGCAGAAGCATTACTTTTATTGTTGTGCTTTTGTCCCTCTCATTTAAAATGTGAACATGTCTGTTTGCTTTTTTTGTATGGAAACCACTCCTAAATATTTCCTGAATTACAAGTCTGAAGAGACACAGATCTTTGAAACATTTTCTTGGTGTGTGGGCAAAAACTAGCAATAAATTTATTATAAGGTATATGACCAATTCTTGCTGGTCTGCAGATTGTGAACTGTTTTGGCTGCTTGCAGTCACAAATGCTTTGTCCATTTCTTCTTTCTTTTGCATCTAGTGTAAGATCTTTTGAGCGTTTATATTAATTTAAAAATAAAACACAAAGCTCTTTTGCTGACCATGTGAAATTCTTGAAGAGTAGACACATGCATACGGGCACACTCACACACACATATATAGAGAGCTTAGGAAAGAAATATTTTCTTTAATAGCATGGCTTGTATGGACAATAAAATGCCCACTAAATATAGTTAATATTATACGTTCCCGTAATACATCTTAGGTTTCAGAAACTTAGAACCTGGCTATAAAAAGTGGCTTTTGATATCTCTGAGAGTATAATTTTTCCATAAAAAAAGAAGAATATGTGTTGAATTGGCCACTGATTTTCCCTCCAACAGGAATTCTTTCCATAAATGTTGAATACAATGATGTGTTTATTAGTTTTAATTCACTACTCTGGTTAATAGGTCCGTCTCTTTCTTTTGAGTGCAGAGGTGTGTTCTGGGATGTATTGCACATTCCTCCTCTTCAAAATTTCCTCAGAAAAGAACAGACTTGGCAATAAAATAGGGGAAACAGGATGTTTGTTTGGAAATGATTTGGGGGTTAGCCTCCCGTTCTAAAATCTTGTGATGGGGAAGAATGTTGTGAAGTATGCCCTTCATAAATAGGACTGAAGGGGTATTTACATGCCTCAGAGCTGAACAGGATGGCTAAGGTAAGGAAAGCCTGACAGTGTGAGCTGTGATGGTGAGAGCTGCAGCCAGTTGGGAAGCAGGCACTGAGTGCCATGCCCAGAGCAGGGATGTGGGGCCGGATGCACAGCTAAAATCCAAATCATCCAGGATGAAGAGATGAGCCAGAGTGACAGACAGTTATGAAAAATTGTTACTACCCAGCAAGGCCTGGATGGCCTGTGGTTTAAAAGCTCCTAAGCCAGCAGTGTGTCTGTCAAATCATCTGAAAAGCAATCAAGGGCTGCTTGTCATTGCTGGAATTACTTAATAGCCACCTTGGAGCTGCCTTGGGGCAAGGCGATGAACTGTACTCACGGTTGCATATGGAATCCTTTCCTAGGTCTGGTCACAGGCACAGAAAGGTTGTACTGCTCCCACAACTTTGTACCTCTTCTTTAAATAGACAGAAGAAGGCTGACTGTAAATTTGGCTTCTTTCATTCTTCATGAGCTGACTGATTAGATCTGAGATTTCTGGGAAACAAAAGGATCATTTCAAAGCACAATGGGGGAGTTCCTGGCCTCTGCATGCTTCTGGACTTTTTCAAGGTGTTTTGCAGAATAAATTGATCTGGAGCTATCTTGCAGTCTTCTTACTTGTATGGGCAAGCTGGGAAGTGTTTTACTGGAATCACTCATCTGCTTTCAAGAAGGTTACTCTGGGTTAACAGGAATGCAGAAGTTCAGTGCTGCTCCCAGGCTGGCAGCCTATTCTTTTGAAAAATTTTTGCTTAAGGCTGTTCAGCTTAGGATGTCTGCCTGTTCCCCTTTAGAGACACCTGGGGAAATATTCTAAAAAGTGTGTGAGAAATTTATGTTGTACCCCTGTAAAGATGCTTATAGCAGTTTATGCTCTTGGATCTTGGATCTGATGCTATATGAGTCAGCATGCAGGAATAGGGTCACAAAACCATGGAGAAAATTTTTGATCTGTCCAAGTTTCTGTGATAAATGTGAGAGGTCAGTTTTAAAAGAAGCTCATTATATATATGTGAGAGGTGAAAGACAGCTGTATCATCTATTTCTTAGGAGTTGGTGTCTTTAAAGGTGTGGGGTAGATTGTGAAAAACCTCTTGATGTTACCAGTGATGATGGGAGACCAGGAAAACTTCAGAAGGAAAGTTTAGGAAATGAGTTCTGATCACATGGATCTCGGCAGAAAGCTAAGCAAGCTAATTGTCTGAGCCAGAGGAATTTACAGAGTTATACAGGGGAAGATAAAATTCAGGAGAGAGAGAATTATCAGGAAAAAGGCACATGTTTACAAGTAGATGAGGATACTACAAGAGAACTAGTAGGAGTTGACCTTTGTTAGCACTCATGACTGAGTGGTGAGGACCTGGGTTTACCATGACAGACATGGATGGATTAGCTAGTTGAGTAGCGGGAGAGCTAGAAGAAGGCTTAGTCATTAAACCAGTGGGAGAAGAACAGGACATGGTGGACTGGATCATGGAAGATAAGAGCAGAACAGTCTTGAGAAGAGGAAATAACAATTACCAACTCCACAAATAAAGTCTGTTTGAACCCACAGTAGTGACAGAGTTCCTGCTGCTTTGGGGAATATGTGTTCCCTCAAAAGGAGATTGAAGCACACAAATATATTTTTATGCTCTCCCAACACCAGCACCAACATAGTGCAGAGAATTTGGTCCATGTCTTCAGTGATGCCTCTAGAAATTGTCTTCTGCCAGTTAAGTCCACAAATAATTCCACCTAAATGCTGCTGTAACTGGCATGGTAGAAATGCTGATACAGGTGGAGGTGGGCTCTGTGCAATGAAAAGTAAGATTTGGTATGTTACCTGTACCACAAGGAAATGTCTCAATTGTGTGCTATAGTTCCTGCTGCTCTTGGGAATGTTACAAGGACTTTCAGTGCAAGAAGGAGCAAATATGTGCTGACTTGTAGCTGCATAATAAGGCCTCACAGAGTCTTCCAGCCAGTATTTTGATGGTGTATTTAGAAAGTCTTTCAAATGTGACCTTTCAACTACTGATGCCATCCTGTAACTTTCACAAAAGTGACTGTGTCAACTGCATCACATGGCTGAAGCTAGACTGATCTTCAGCCATGTGATGCTATTTTATCACCCTCAGGACAAAGGTTAAATCCTTCCTTTCTTTTCTCTGTTAGGCACCACTTTCTTTGGTCCTCTTACTCTGATAACTGCTGAAATTCCTGAGGACCACAGAGTTAAGAGATTTTATAATCCACTGTGCACTTCTCTGATGAAGAACCCTGCTGGTGTGCTTCATGTAACAGAAATACTTTCACACAATGAAGCAATCATTCTTTCTTGTCAAGGTCTGAATGTCTTGATTCTCATCCTGCAGCAGGTTTGGCAGGCAACAAATCCCCCAGTTTGCACAGAGCAGTGGCCAGCATAATCTTTCTGCATTTTAAAACATTCTTTAATGCTAGTCCCTCTGCATTCAAATGGTAACTTTAGATGACATAGGGTTTTGTAGAATATTTGAATTGCAGCCTATTGAAACTCTACCACACTAAGTTTATGAATATATGTATTGCAGTATAAATGTGTTATTTTTCCCTTTATTTATTATGGTATGAGCATGTTTTTAATACCTGTTCTGTGACTTATTTGGAAGCTATTGTTTCCTTTTTCTTTAGATGGGGGCACATGGACTACTGAAAACTTGAATACAAAGTGGGTAGTGTTGAGATAAAGGCTCATAGTTTTTAAACCAACTCAATCAAGCCTGTAGACCGAATGGACAGAAGAAAATAAACAGAGTACCACATTGCATATTATAAGGCGGTGCAATTAAGTACATGGACAATATTGGATGCACAGCTGGACTAAAGTGAATTTACTGAAGGTGAGGGTATTTTCTGTGTGTTTTTTCACTCTAGATTTCAAGACTGTATGTGCAAAAATTCAGTCTCTAAGTGAAAACCAATGTAAAATTAATCACGCTTTGTAACAGAAAAGGTATGAAGTAAGTCAGGTTTAAAATCTGAATTTTAAATATTCCCTTTTCTGCCAGTTCTGGAAAACAACAAGAAACACCAGGAGCAAAACCCAACACTAACAGCAACTACCCCAAACTTTTACATAGATACTATGTAAAAATCTAATGCAAAAAAAGGAATGATGGCAACCCAACTCACTATTTGCAGCATGCACTAGCCATGTTGGATGCCCACCTGGGCTTGAGGGGTGTGATGCCTTACTGAGCACTGGTGTGTCCCCAGGGCTGGTGGTGATGCTGTGCTGCTCTGCTGACATTGGTGGAGACTGACTTGAGGGGACCTGTTGAGACCACCAGAGCACATTGTGGTCTCTGGGCACCAGGCTGGGGCTTGACAAGAGGAAAAGCAGCTATGCTTCTTCCTGTGCCACTTGTCATCTTGTTTCCCTGCCACTTAAGACCCCCAGTGGCACCCAGCCCACTGTCACTTGCAATGGGGATGGTCCTTCCAGGCCTTGTGCCCAAGCACTGGAAAATTGGGTTAGAGTGATAGCAAGGTAGAGGTTGGGGCAGAAACAGGGATGTGGATGAGGGTGGACGATGAGAATTGGCATCAGGGGTGACCTGGGGGCTGGATCTGTACCAGGATGTGGCTTAATGGCCTCTCCCAATTCACAGATGCATAACTCGTGCTAGAGTCAGGTTTATGAAATCTCAGGCATGTGATTCACATGAGTGTAAAGGCCACTGGATACAATTACACATTTATTTTTACCTACTACTAAGGGAATTTCCATTCACTATGACTTGAGCTGGTTGCCCATGCTCTGTACTATTTCACTAGTATTTTTCCTGACAATCCATGTCTAAGAAACACAAGACAGAGAGAGACTTAATGTTATGTGAAAGGATTTTCCTAGGGTAACTGTATTCAGTCTTTGCTCAAACTGAACGAATAACTTTGATCTGTCAACTGTGAAAAGTAAACTGGGTGCGACCTTCCGTCATCAGCTAATCGTCTCACTTAATGACATCTGTTAACTTTGTTCTGATATTAGATCATGGTCTTTCTTTGTACTGTCAAGATTTTTCATTCAAGGTCTAATTATTTCACTTTATGTGTATACAGATATCTTGGGAGTTAGTTGCACCTAGTACGAAGATTATTTTTTCTATTTTGAATCTCAAAATCTGATCACATTGGTCAGATCTATGTGGCCTTTTAATGGATAAAATATGCTAGCTTAAAGCCCAGCATTGTATCTCAGACCATCTCTTCCCCTCAGTGTCTTATAGGCACTGTATTTACTTTTATTCTTAAGTGAGAGGGGAGAAAACGGGAGAATTGTTTCTGTCCCAGTAAGGTTTGTTATTGCAATCCTTGAAAATTTGATTGATTTGACTTGTTTCACACATCTGAACTGCCCCGCAGGAAGGAAGAAGAAAATATTGGTTGTCAGTCTGTCCCCTTCCCTTTCAAAGTTTTTTATTTACCTTTCAATAGTGACAAAGGCTTGGGTAGATGACATTTTGGGGGATTAATGGCCATTTGGGGTTAATGCCCTAAGGCTGTCTGTCCCTCAGCTCTTTCCAAACAGTGATTAATCTCCAGGGGAATGTGTGTGCCCTGATCGCTACTCCTGATAATGCTCATCCTTATAGTATAGATCAAAACATGTAGACTTATTGTAGTAATGGCCATGTTCTCACCTCCCAGGCTTTGTTCAATTCAGTCAGCCACAGATTAAACCCCTGGTATCTGCTCACATTCAGTTCAACAGGCGTTTTGTCCCTTTGGTCCATTCCTGCAATGTGTCCAGTGTTGCTCACCAGTGTTTGTTCACTGTCTTCTCCTCTACTAACTCTAGGGGAAATTTCCCCTTAGAATGTTTGGGTACTCAGTTCCCTTTCTCTTTACTGTGCAATAGCACTGGGGGTGTGGGACCACTGAAAAATCAAAGGCAAGGAGTGGAAACTGGCTTTTGGGGTGAGGGGACAGTAGTAGGTGTTTTGTGGTAGACAGATTGATGGCAGGAGAGGCATTGCACAACCATGTGCTCTTGTGCTTGTTTCCTTTTTCTGTCCCCAGCAAACTCTTCATTTGTTACTAAGCCGTACTCTCTTCTTTGCAGGTTCAGATGAAAGTAAAACAGTCAGTTAAGTGACTGTAGAGGACTAGTGCCAGTCAGTAAGTCAGCCCATACTGACCAGGTGAGTAGGTCTAGTATTTTTCAGGTGCTTTCCCAGGGTAGCAAAGGATTACAAGTTGCAGAAATCCACATCAGCTCTTAAAGACAGACCAGGTACTGTCTCTGGCCCTAAACAATTAGGGGATTGTTTTCTTGGTTATATTTCTTAGTACCTTGTCTGGTCTACTTTTCCATTTCTGAAGCAATAGTCTTCACTGGGACCCAGCCTCATTTTAGTTAGCATTTCATGCATTTGGAGTAGGAGCATCTAGTTCAGTATCTGGTAATACAGATAAGGAAAAGTGTGTGGAAGATATCAAGACTGCTGCATGTAAAGGCTTTAAATTCTGAGAATCTGAATTAAATGTTTCAGTACATTCCTGACTGTTTTAAAACATTACATGCTGAGAAGTAATAGAAGAAAAAATAAATTGCCATATTTTCTACTTCAGTCCCATGTTTGAGTCAATGTAATATTTTTATGTGGTATCTGATCTCTCTGTGAGCAGCTCCCTGAGCTGTCCTCTGGGTTTTCAGCATGCATTCTTTCCCCTTTAGGAAAAGCATTGTGTTTTATACTCTCTTATAAGTAAACGTTGCCACTGTTAGATCTTTATGGTCAGTTAAAAGTGTATGAATGGGTGTAAGTATTTGATTTTAACTTCATAGAATAGGTTTTCTTTTAGTTTATAGATATTGAAAATGCTGTCTTTTTAGTTTATTTTTGGTCTTGATAGGACTTTTAAATACAACAATTACCAAATAAGTGATATTATGTTCCATTTTCACAATGGTTTGTTATACATACTTAACAACTTTTCACAGCTTCCCAAGTGGCTGTTTTTTCTTATTCACGCTTCCAATGTTTGTGATGGGCTACCATAGAATTAGAAAAGACTATAATCACTGATTCCTTATGCATATATTCCCAAATCTAGTTTGAAAAGCATGGAGGCTATTCCTGTAATTCTTAATGAACTCCAGACACTCTTGATGACAATAAAAGAAAATGCAAAGCCATTAGCAACTTGCCAGAACAGTGGAGTAATAGCCAGTCAGGGCTATTGGGAGCTGTGGGGCTGTTTGGAAACAAATTTTTATTTCACCAGCAGCAGAGTAAAACAAGCTGCACAGATTTACTCTACTTTTTTTCCCCTTAAAGTCTTTCTCCCCTTTTTTCTCTCCCTCTTTCATGCTGACCATATTTGCCAAAAAAAAAGCCTAGAAATCAAGCATGTGGAGATTTCATTCACACATGTCAGAGTGGGAGGCTTTCACTGGAGTTAGCAGCTAAGCCTTCTCTCTTATCCCATTTTCAAGTGCCCTTTTTACTTGTTCAACTTATAGAAACATTCACTATTCTTGGAGAAAAAAATTCCTGTATTAAGTAAGCACTCTAAATTAGAATGAGTACTGACTTTCCTAAGGGAATACATTTAAAAAGGAAGTGTAACTTCCAGACTTATTTTGCTTTTAAGCATTTATTTTACCTGTTTAGTACATGTTTATTTTAACCATCTCATGTGTTGTGTAATAATCTATGAGTTGGTTTATTGATCTATATTTGCCAAGTGAACATTCAGGTTCTGTTTTGTTCTATTCTATTCTTTATTAAAAAAAACAACAACCAACCCAGAACACAATGAACTTGATCTTGCCCAAACTAGAAAGACACAAGCACTGACATTTAGGGGTCTGCCAAGAACTTCTCCCCAACAGGTCCAGTATGAAAGAGCCAGACAGACTGTGTCTTTGATGCAAGCTACAGGTATTAATTAAGTATATAAATGCAACTGGAAAGATGGATTCCTTATCAGTGACTGAAAGCCACCTCAGGGCTGTCCTTTTTCTTCAAGTGTCCAGTTTAAAATTATGAGAACACCACTGAAAGTGATGTTGGTGACAACTGCCTGGTACAGGACTGTTGCCACTGCTAGATCAGGTCAGACATAGCACTGTCTAGTTTAATTTAAAAAACCTTCAATTCCAGCACATTGCTGGATACCTGTTATCATGCTGCATCTCTCTCTTGCAGTGAATAAAATGTCACTGCATTTTTTAAGTTCTTATTCTAGTGAATTCTGTTGGCTTGTACAGATCCAGGCTGGTGAGAGTCAAGCTGACACTTTCTAGCAGGCAGAAACAGCACACAGGCACAGGCTGTAAACAATGGAAAGCTGCCATGTCCACTCCAGGAATATTTGATATGAGGAGGCAGGAATATAAGAGCACTTATGCTGGACTAGGCCAAAGTGCAAATATGCAGCAATGACTGCAGTAAATGCTCTTGGGAGAGTATAAAAAGAGAGTGACATATTGTGACTGGGGTTAGAAAAGGAGTTCAGGTGTGTCCCTTTCTACAAGACAGGAAGAAAATCATCACCAGTATCACAAATAGAAACACTTAAGACTGTCTTGTGCACTCTATGCACTCGTGCATGAGGCAAATGAAATCCCATGAAGAAAAGTTTCATAAAAGAAAAAAGGCAAGGAAAGCTTTCATAGCTCCCAATATTATTATATTAAAAAAAAATAAATTCCCACAATCCAACGTTCCAGACCACTCACTTACCTTTGCAAAGCCTATACAATGAGTTATTCAGCTCTAAGAGAGAGCCTCTGAGTGAAGTGACTTATCCTGGATTTTTCAGCAGTGCACACAGGTGAGTAGCTACCCACAGAGTACCTTACTTACCTGGTGTATTCTGAAAGTTAATTTGTAGGAAAAGACAATGTTTGCTACCCAGGAACAGAGACCCTGCCCTGGACATCTGCAATTTAAGGGGAAAAAAACTCTTAAAGTTCTATTTTAGATACTGATGCCCAAAAACTAAACTAAAATGAGACCATGCACTTCAAGTAAACAAATAGGTCAAGTTCTTGTCTGTATTTTCTGCTTCTAGTGTCTGGTCTCAAGAAAAGAGTACTCCATAATATAAGGCCTATAGAAGCAGGTATATCTTTATTTGAGGCTCGGAGTGAGGGGAATAGCTCCACCAAAAACTCACTCATCCATGTACTAGCTTTTATACTTTTTTACTTAATGAGCACATTACAATTTTCTGACCTTCATATTGCAACATAGCTTCTAATTGCATGATTATGTGCCCTTGTAGCACGTGCACAGTTTCTACACAAGGTGGTCATCAGCCTCCTGGTGGTCATTTTTGATGAAGGCTCAGAAGTCTTCCTTGGGCTTGGATTTTCACCTCTGTTTTCTGCACATGCACTTACAAGATTGTCTGCTCAAATAGCCAGCGGTTAGCTTTTGCAGTTAGCCTGTTCTGCTAAATTTGCTGATTTAAAAAGCAATGAAGTAAAAAGTGCTTCATTCACAAACCCTGTTGCAAAGTAACTACTTCTTTCTGCACGGCTACAGCTTTTTGCATAGCTCAAGCATTATCTTGTTGCCCAGGCATCAATACTTCCCTGATAGTGAAGTGGTTAAGGTTTGATGCTGGGAAGGGGGAGTGGGACGGAGCACAATCTTGTCTTGGCAGGAAGTGCTGGAAGAGAGGACAGCTGTGACGGTCCGAAACTGCTTGGATATCGAGTGAGAGGTGATGACCATTGGAACTCAAAGATGAAGAAGAGGTTAGGAACTTTGTGGCAGAGAGGGAAGAACCAGATACTTGAAGAAACTCTCTTTGCAGTAGGATAAGTTAATATTGAACAAATCTTCTGTGAGAAGACACCATGAAGAGCAGCAATCATGAGCACCTTAGGGAAACTGAGAATCTTGATCTATTTTTGTTTCAGAATGCAGGGAAAGGTGGGCATGAGAGCTACAACATTGGTCATGTGACAAAAGGTGAGCCTGGCCTGATAGATATGATGAATTGAGTTCTTGTTGTGAAACAATATGCTTATGACCAGGCCAAGGAAAGTTTTACTTCAATTCCAAGATATACCAAATATGCAAATGATTAATTTTGGGATGATGATGCTTATGTGGAATAATTCTCTTAAACTTGACTGAGTCTTCTTTTCCAAAAGCTCAGTGCATGTTCTATACCTATTCTCTACACCATCATTCCTGATGAATCTTTACAGGCCTTTGTTTTTCTGATGGGTCTTTTGCTTCTTTTTCTCTCAGTCTCTCCATGATGCTGTCTTTACTTCCTTAAAATTATTTATATTTGTTACTGCATTTTTCTACAAACACTTTAGAAATTTTGTCTGAGCTATCTTTACTTTCTGGGGAATTGGCCTAATTTAGTGAGTTTATTCATTAAGACTTGCTCTTCTCCCCCTTCTTACCCCCTCTCCCTTGGTGTAATACTGCCTTTTTCTGCTGTTTAAGGTTATTGCTTCTTGGTGTAACCTTTGTGGATTGTTTTTGACCACATCTTCTTTTCTGTCTTCTGGTTTTTGTCTATTCTTTCTGATGAATTCAGTGCTTCAAGTAAACAGAATAGTTCTTGTCTGTATTTTCTGCTTTTAGTGTCTGGTCACAAGACTCTCTTATCACAATGAATACTTTAGGTTACTGGTATCTGAACAAATGCCTTTATCTGCCTCATTTTTAAACTGAATGGTTAGGACCTTTTAAATTATTGGTGTTTGCCAATATTAGAGCAGAAAAACCTTAGTCAACAAATCCATTTTCTTTTAATGAGTTCACTTCATTGAAATACAACTCATAAAATGGTGTCATTGCAAAAAGGCTGGTTCTTAGACTTTGATTTTATGGTATTAAATGTCACATTACTTTAAAAAACGTCTAGGATGGTTTGCAATTCTCAACTACCATTCACATTGCTGGATTGGAGAAGAGTGTAGGTTTTTAGCTTTTTGACTACTTAAGTGTAGAGTCCTTACAGAGATTATCTAAACTTACAGAGATTATCTAAACAGGTATGAGCTCAGATGAGAGATTTTAGCATTCACATTTCCCTTTGATTTCAAAGTAATCTGAAGCTGGCCAGGGCCTTAGAGGAGTGTGTTCTTGTGTTGTATTTCTGGTACATCCTTGTTGGTAGTTAATTGCTCTCACAGGGATAAGTTGGGCTGTAACTGTCCTCACCCCAGAGGCTGTCTGGGTGTGAGTCAAAGTCCCAGCTCACTTGCTCTCTCTGACTTTTCCTGCAATGGATGATGGGTGTCATTTAGCAATTAGCAATAAAAAGATGATCATGTGGAAACAATATTATGAGATAGAAGAGAGGGTTCCTAAAGAGTCAGTTCTACTGTGCCATCAGGTTGCTTTTCTCTGCCAAACATGTCTTCACTTGAATGGGGTAAAGCACAGATAGGCAAATTGTGGGCATGGTTTGAGACAGACTTGCTGCAGGCTTTTGATTTCCATCACAGTATCACAATGGTAACCTTGGCCTAATGCTTGACTTGAGAAAGTGCCCCATGTAATGAAGCAGAATGTGGGCAAATACCTCATAACTGGTCTCACCTGAGTTGGAAGAGGATTGATCTCCCGTCTAGAGATAGAGGTTACAGTTTCTTTTATGCTAAATTGTTGTTGAAAAGTATCCATTATCCCTTGAAAAAGACGGGGGAGTTTTGCTGTGCTCTGAGAAGGTGATGCAAACCCTTGAGCAGGTAATCCTATTCCTTTCATGCCACCTGATTGGTTAATAAACTAGGTACTTTGTCTGCAGATGTCCATCAGGTAAAGACTTCCCTGCTGAGGGGGAATTACCAGCTAGGAGAGAAATCACGGGGATGCCTCCAGCCTCATACAGACAGGACACACTATGGAGCCTGCCTGGCCATCCCAGCCCTCCTAGGCTGCCATGACTTTCCTCTGTAGCTGTCATTTGAAATATTGTGCATGCACTGGAAGGCACCTCCAAGAGTGCCAGGCACGTATGTCCTGGTGAGACAAGGTGTGGTGATTAACACCCTGGAAAAAAATGACACAAAGGTGAGGAGGCTTAATGCTCCTCTGGGGACCATCGCAGCCACTTGAAGTGGATGAATTATCTTGGCATAATCTGCAGCTCCTGGAGACTTCGTACTGCCTGGAGCCTTGTGCTGCTCCCACTAGGGGCTTGCATTCAAACAGCACATAAACACAAAGTCTCACCTCAAGAAATCCTCTTTCTCCTTGGGGAGAAATCCCTCTTTCTCCTCTCTCCACCCCCAATCCCACCCTGCTGTGCAGCACACAGAGATCCCTGCAAGCACAGGCTGTGCACCAAGTCAAGGCAATAAGTGATTTGGTTGAAGACACAACATTTACAGGTTCTCAGGAGGCTCGTTGTAAAAATCTGCAACTTCATTAATATATAATAAGACAGCATAGTATCTTCAAGGATTTCTTGTAACCTTCTCCTAGTGCTTGGGTTAATATTTCTCTTTGCAGCAGTCATCTCCATATATCTTCTGTAATGTGGTGGAATCAGTGCCTTGGAGAATTTTTTTTGAATTCTAGTGCCAGACAGCTATAGACCAATTAATCTGGAAGTATGCACATTTGGGGATAATATTCTCTAGTGACTCAGCAATGTAACAGATGGCAAAATATTTCATATTTATTTCCATTCCATTTCTATATTGGAAATGAACCCAGACATTTTAATTTTTTTGACAGTCAGACAACATCTGTTGAGAACACTGTCAGCTGAATTACAACCTCGCTGGCAGGTAGTTGGGTAGACAGCATGAATTACTTTCAGCTATTCTGTATGTGGTTAAATCTCTTTCTCTACTACATTATTTTCATTATAACTGCTGGATTTATGGATGTTGACTAACTTTATATTGTATCTCCAAGATTTTAGGTTTAGTCATATAAAAATTTGATGCATTAAGATGCTGAGCATTAAGTTTTGATATCAATGGATTTATTTGTACTCATTCCTTAGCCAAGACCAATTAAAGGAAGAGATGTTTTGGAGGGAACAGGCCTGGGGCTTGGAGGAGATGCACTTCACTGCTGTGGAAGGAGCTCAAGTGTGGGAGTGACTTGGAAGACTTAGTCCCAGGAGCTGGTGTGATCCAGACATATCACAGTCTGAGATATCTGAGCTGAGCAAAGGCTGCCAAGTGCTCTCTCTCCTGGTGCAAGCAGCATACTAGACTTCTGGCAGTTCTCAAGCAAAATTTTTCCTGGGGAAGCAGGTGTGGAAGTTGAGGCCTTCCATGGTGAGAGGATGAGGAGCCTGAGCATCGAGGAAGTCTGATCTGAGGGAAGGGATTTTGTGTTTTTGTGCAAAGATCAGACTCCCTGAGCAATAGAATTAGCAATTTTATCTAGGCTTGCTGCCCTGTGTCTTGTATGCCTTATCTCAATTCAGTGAACTCTATTCCTGCCTTCTTGAGCACTAACCATACTGCCAGTCTACCTCTGCAACAGTACAGTCAATTCTGCCTCTGGTCTATTCCTCCTCCACAATACTCTAAGCTCTCTTATGTTTTTTCTGCTGTTGACCAGGACATTGTGTGCAATGATCAGAGGCACATCCATATTAATTTTCTAGAGAACATACGGCTGTGGACAGGTCAGCTGCTGCCAAACAGATTGAACAACAGCTGAGTTCTCCTGTTTCCATCAGGCATTTCAGCTTTTCAGCAAATATGTGTGAGAGTCCTCTAAGATGTCTACTGTCTGCCAAAGACAATTAGGGTAAACTGATGGACAGATAGGACAGACAGGGTAAGCACAGTTGTGGAAAACTAGGTTAACAATCACAGTAAACAAGTGAGTAATGAGGGAAATATTTGCAAAACATTAGTTTAATTCCTTGGGTTCTGTGCTATCTTTTAAATGACTTTATTCAGCTTCTTCTTTGGGATAGGAATTAGACGTTCTTCTCTGTTTATTTGGTACTAAAAGTAATTTGCTCACAGCATACACAGGAAGTCAGACCACAGTCAGTTACATCCACTCAACCATATGCATATGTGCGTATTTATACACATGCGTACAAAGGTATCAACCTAAGGGTGATCACTGCTGTTAGTTATTAAAAACTTGAAGTTTTAAAAAAGTTTAAAACTTCTAAACAGGATTGCTCTGTCAAACTGGATAAAAGTACAGTGTGCAAGTAGATCAAGTGGAAAACACAGGTTTAAGTGATGGATTTAAGCAAAGAAATACACCAGTATACCTACTGTCTGTCTATGGCTACCGGCCTGGATGCCTGGCATGTGACAGACTGTATGTGACAAGGGCATGACAAGTTGTTGAGCCTCAGGAGAGGCTTGATGAGTGACCCAGACTGTTCATGTACCATGGGACAAACAGAAGATAGCATGTAGTACTGGTGGTTTCTTTTGTGGAACGAAACTAAGGCACTTGCATTTGCCAGGAGCTGAGCCTGCTGATAGACACGACTTGCAGGGCAGATGTCTGGATGTCCTACCTTGTGACCTCTACCTGTGACCTCTTGCCAAAGCTTGAAGGAACTTTATGTTCTGCATTGCTCACTTGTGTAAAAATAGAAATCCAAGCAACTATTATTTCTCTAAGTTTCTCAGTAATACTGAAGTTTGCTGCACAGTTATTGTCATGCATAAAGGACCAAAGACCTCTTGTATGTATTCAAGGCCTCCATCATAAAATGATTCTTGTTATTTTCCAGTGACTTCAGTTCTTTAAATTAGCCCATACATTTAAAGACACCACAGAAATTACCAATTTTACTCAGAAAAATTCAATGTCTGTTTGGTCCCTCTCCTTGTCAAAACTGGGATTTCTGGTTGCTAAACAGAAGTTTGTTGAATTCCAGGTGGAAACTGCAAATACTTAAACACATGCAATAAAGCACTGCCACCGAGTAGCCAACTAAACTATAGAGTTAAGGCTTCTTAAAATATGCTAATTTTTTTTTTCAGAGTTTTATTATTGTCTTATGCATCACATTGCAGTCTGATGGTCACAATCTGATCTTTAATGAATCTTTTTCGAACTTGGTTGATTAGAAAGGTGTTATTTGTGTGGAAAGCATTTCAGAAACAAGTGGGAGTTTTTTGTCTTAGATGTTATTCTAATTGAGCCATGGTTACAGTTCTTCACAGATACTTCTTTTTTCTGTTGTTTTATTGTGGTTATGAAGGTTTTGAGACAAAAGCTGGCAGTCCTTTTAACCAGGAAACACAGCACTGTTTAAATTTTGCAAAACAAGGAAGCCCAATGAAGTTCAGAAGTCTTCATGGCTACTCACCACCTGCTGACATGGTCTGTGGGTGAATCTCTTGCTGATCTGAAATCACTTGAGGCAAAATTTTCCTTTAATGCTAACCTACATATTTTAGGATGCAAAACCACATTATGTCTTTAATAAATTCTTGATTTTTTGTCCAAAACCTTTGGGCTACAGTGAACTAACCCAAAGACAATAAAGGTGCAAAAAATAACCTTCATGATGCATTTGCAAACCCCATTATGGTGGGCATTGAGTCTCAGACTTGGTACAGGGACAATGAGGTGGCTGCTAGATGGACTCTTCCTTATATACCATGTCTACAGGTGAATTATTGTAATAAATAGATAGAAAATAAAATAATTTAATATAAAAAGCCAGTTAAAAAGGATGTTCCACCCCCTCTGGAAACAGGGAGGAGAAAACTGAGTAGTCAGGAGTATTTGGTAGCTGAAAAGAATGGGGATGCCATTAATGAGACAACCCTACAAGGCTGAAAGAGAAAAACAAGCATGAAAAAGCTGCAGTGCAAGAAATCCAAACTCCATCAGCCATTTAGCCTGCTGAAATCAATGTCTTGTCTTCCACAGGAGATCAGTAGATCTGGAGGAGTTAGAACTACCTAGATAGTGTCAATGAAAGTAGCAATGAAAAATAGTGTGGATCAAGGGGAGACACATATAGATCTTGTAGCTACAGGGTTTGGGGAGTTGCTGAAGCCAAGTATGTCCTTTTAATTGCTCTTCTCACATCCCTTAGATAAAAACAGTGCAGAGGAGTAATATCAAGAGGAATATTGTTCTCTCTAAATGTGAAAGATGTTAAGCAAGCATTCTTCTGCCCATAGAGACTGGAAAAGCTCCCCTCACTGTAAAGTTTGTGTGCCATCTCCTGTTTCTGTACTTATATGAAGAAAGCAAAGGCTGACAGAAGTTTAAGGATCACATGGTAAAGAGCTTCTTTTGTCTGTGGATCTTTCAGACCATGGGAAGCCTTCTTGGCCAGGAAGAATGTGAAAGGTTCCCTTGGTTGGGCTTGACTTTTGTTATGCCTTTCCCAGACCACTTGTTGGCAGCAGTTTTGTCATATCAGAACACAACTGGAATATGGTGATTTTACCAGAATGTAACCAAAATAAAAACACTTTGAGGATGATGCGTCTGTGCTCTGTCAATAGTTATCCTATTGCTTGCTTTCTTATCTTTCTTATTGCTATGGAGAGAAGTTCAGTCTGTGAGGGAGGGTACTTCACTCAAGTTGGGTGGGAGGCAATGCAAAGCAAAGGCTCGACGAAGTCTGTAGCAAGGAACAGCAGCATCACTAATGTTGGATTTCTCAAGGATGAAGCCAAAATGCAAACAGAAACCAGTTTCACTTGCATTCTTCCAAAAGCACTTAAATACAGTAAATTGTCTAATGCAGAGTAAATTAATAATGTTGTGATTTGAAGGAGCAAAACCACAGGAAGAAGAGTAGCTCAGCACAGGTGAGGTGGGAGCTGATGAAGCACTGAAGAAGTTAAAGGAGTTTCTCTTTTGTTGCTGTCAGACTGAGGAATGAGGTTATCAATGTGACATTTCTCATCTGTACTTCAGGTTTGTTAATTTGTTACTCTGTTTTATTTGTTCTTACAACAAATTAATGCATTCTGTTCAGTGGGACAGTCTGGATTCTTGCCTGTTACTGCCTGACCAGCTCAAATTGCCACTGACCTGCCTTGGACTCCTGTAAGGAAATATATCAGTACAAGGCAGATGCAAAGCTCTGAATCTCCACATTTTCCTGCATGACAGTGAGGCGAAGTCAAGGTGCAAAAAGATGCCCTCCATAGACTCCAGCTGACTTTGCAGTTAGGTTGGAGGAAGAAATAGGATATGTGCATAGCCTGACTGAAAGTGTGGAAATAACCTTGACTTTGCTGACACTTGTACCTGAGCCAGCCTGTCTGCATGTGAACTGTCCTTCAGAAATTGCTGAAATCTTTTGTTTGTTCAGAGAAAATATGTGTTTGAAGGACTGAACCAAAAAGGCAACTTCAGGTGTTAGTCATGCAGTCAGTCAACTCCTCTCAAAAATTTAAGAGACAAAGCTGCGGTTCTGCCTTCTTGCTTCATCTGGAAGAGGGGAGCAGACATGTGAACAGGCAGTAGCTGATCCAGAAGATCCTCTGAAAGCTGTCTGATCTGATGCTGACTGTTCTCCCATGGGACTGTTAACTGCCCTGTGCTCAACATGCACGATGTGAATCTGTGAGAGCCAAGGTCTGTAGGGGCCATGGCCTCTGAGGTGCCCCATTTACCTCCAGCATGATGATACTTCTGTAACACAGGCAGACAGAACTGAAATGTGGGGACACAAATGTCTGAGCTAACAACCTGTACAAATTGAGCTTCTTGCATTAAGCAAAGAAGCTTTAAATGGAACAGAATTCACATTGTGGTCTGCTTCAATTTTCAGACATAACTATAGAAGTGGTTTTAATACTTTACATATTGAACAATCACCATATGTCCTTCAAAGTCCTGTTTTTGTGCCTGAACTACTATTTCTGGGCTATTTGGGATTAAGTCTGTTGTGTGCATGTTTAAAAGTCAGTATGTGCAGATTAGAGTGAGAAATGCATGAGATGTGGAGGTGTTTGGAATTTCCATTTGATTTCCACCATAAATATTCAGGGATTGTTTAATTATAATTATTTCACCTCAATTATTGCACCTAATGACAGAGAATCAGTCTGCAGACAAACTTAAAACATTTTTTGAAAGACTGTATTTGCCTTTTTTTTTTTTCCTTTCACCACAGCTTGAGATAGACTTCTGTTAGAATGTAGTGTAGAATTCCCTTTATGACATTCTGGTGCATTGTTGTGAAAGGAATTATCATCTTGCAAATTCAATAACCTCCCTTCAGGATCAGTTAGCAAGAAATCATTTGCCATAAAGAAACAAAACCTTGTTAAACTTAATATTCTCAGTAACAAAGCAGGAAGGGCAAGAGGAGTTCTAAAAATTTCAAAGGTTTTGGTTTTAATCAACTTTGAAAATTTTGATCTAATTTGAAACGTAAGTTTCAGATTATTATGCTACTTTCTGTAACACAGAAAGTTTGTTCATAAGGTGAAAATCCTCTGTGTGCCAAGACTCAGCTTAGAGAATGTTTTTATGGCTATCTAATAAACTTTGAAAATACAGGTTTATAATGGAAATGCTGACTTCTTATTCTAACAAGACTGGTGGATGCTGCTGTAATGTACTGTGTAATTTATTGGAGTCACCTGTTAAGCCATCTGGGACAGAAAGTTTCCCAACTTCTAAAGTGTTGGTAACTGGATTAGCTATATGAACTTCATTTTACAATGATGTCAAATGCATCTATGCCAGCCCATCGTATTCTTGGGCTCTCATTTCATATTTATCCAAAAAAATTAAAAAATAAAAATTAAAAAAATTTAATTACCCCAGTATGAGTAGCAGTGGAGATTAGAAGGGTGATGTTGGTGCTTTGATTTATTGTTTATAGGTGTTATATGGAGTGAGTCCTGGGGTGAAATAAAAGTTTCTGTTGTTTCTCCTCAGATTGGGAAAATGTTGGGGTTTTTTAAAAGGGGCCTGGGGCTTTTAAAAAATGGCTAGGCTATATTAGTCCATTGGGCCTTTCACAGACTGGAGGAGTGAACAGAAAAAGAGGTTAATGGAGAAAGAAAGATGATGAATGATGGGGGATCATTAATGTGGGATCATTAATAGGCATCAGCGAGAAAAGCCTTACCTGTAAGTTTATGGGAATAGCAATATCTCTTGCAATAGTAAACACTTAAATTTTCCTTGGAAGCCAGTGATCAATGAGAATCAACTTTATTTTGTCACTGGTTTATTTTTTTTTCTCCGACTGGTCTTTTCTTACCCATAATAATTTTAATGTGTTCTTTATTCAGTTTCATAGTACTCTGAGTAAAAGGTGTTTGTTGGCAGGATTTTCAACACAACATTTGGGATTCTCTATATAATATATCATGGAGAATTGCCATTACTTTGTTGAAAGAATCATCCATTTCTGCTGATGATGTGGTGAAGCTAAAGCACTGAACTTCAGGTGATCATTACAGACATTTTGCATGGGAATTAGAGCAACGTTAGCCTTTCCCCCACATTGCAATTGTAGTACTTAACGTTTTGCACCCCTGTTGAAGTGTCTATGAATGTAACTTGGCATTTTCACCCCAGCTGTTGCAAGGTGTTGCTCAATACTCTTAAACAGATGCTAATGTCCAGTGAACATCCAGCTAGCAGTAGTCTTCAGACAGCCTGACAGACAAACTCTGGCCTTGTAGGAGAGCCAGATGTTTCTGAGCAGCCTGTTGGAGACTGTGGAGCTGACTCCTGTGGGAATAATGAACATCCCAAGCCTCAGTGCTTTCCACACCATATGTAAGAGGCATGTCGCCCAGCTTTGTCCTCCCTGAATACATGTAGGGCAGATGAAACATTTATGAAAAATAAATCTAAATGAGAATTCCAGCAAAAGGAAAACCATGTAGTCCAAAGGCAGTTCTCCACCCTCAGGAAGCAGGTGAAGAGCTGACTGAAACATCCAAACCAGATAGCAATCCTATTGCTTAATGTGCTACTGGCAACTTCTCAAGAATTATGGTGATGGGGTGTAATGACATTTTATATATATTGGCATGGACTCATATTCCCTGGTGCTTTCTCTTTATTTTGATTTTTGGGTTTTTCTGTATCTTTAAGAACTCTAGATGCTATATCAAGGTATTTGAAGCTTTAGTTTGTTTGCTGCTTGGAAATATGTGAGGATTTGGGAGTCACAGTGGACCCATAGCTGAGGATTAGCTTTCAGTGCAATGCTATGAAAAAGGAAGATGGTGCATATCAAGTCAGTATAGGGAGATGATCTCCCCTCCCTACTTATTATTTATAGGGCTAAAAAACTGCACTCTTGGACTGGAATACAGGAGTGGAAAGATGGGCCATTAACACCTGAAGATGTAAAAAGCATGACCTAAATGCTTCTATGACTATTTACTAAGATTTTTCATTCAGTGGAAATGCATAGCCGTTTAGTATTCTAACCTCAATAACAAAGGCAGAACAAACCTCTGGATACAGTTTAGCACCAAACAGATACAGGAGAGAAATGAGACAAATATTTAAGTGATGCTAGAAAAATGACTGAGCTACCAAGGGAAAAACTGAGTTTTACATGTCCTGAAAACTTCATACCAAGACTTGTTGGAGAATATATATAAGCAAAAAAAATCCTGGGGCTCAGTAAAAAAGCAAGTGAATGGAATTATATGGTCAGTGTTGTACTTTTGGTCTTTAGGAGTAGAATTAGAAAGGAAGGTGAGTTTACAGGGAGCTGACAGTCTGCTGCAGGGCAGGATTAAAAGAAGACAGAGCACAGACAGCAATTGATGGTGATCATAACTAATTTTTTTTCTATTTTTAGCTCTGTCTTTTCAGTGACTGCATTTGAGGATGGCAAGAGACCACGTACCATTACGTAACGATTTGAGTGAAAAGAATTTTCCTCAAAAGTACTTGGGACACTAAGCAGATGGCAGCAACTTAATCCAATCCAAAGAAGGAATAAGTGAAATCACTCAGTCAGTTGCACTCACTGGGGAAACTCTCTGAATATCTCAGATCTAATGGAAAAAGAAAATAAAACATTACTGAAACTGCCACATATGTGTATTTTATTACATCAGAGCAATTGTCATCTTTTTTTAAATAATTTGATATTATTGAAAAAAATGTGCTTTTTTGTTGGTTTTTTGAAATTACCTATTAAATCTTCCTTAACAGTTTCTTATCATAGTTCATATTAATTGAACTGATCCTGACACAGAAATGCTGTAGTTTGTAGCTATGTGAGATCAGATGAATTACAAACTCTGTCTACTTTGTTTTTGTGTTTTCCATGGGAGTCAGCAGAAACCATGGTTGAGCACTTGCATTTGCCCAGAAAGCCAGACTTAGAAATGACCTTCACCAAAGCTTTCTCAACATAACATCATGGAAAACAATTGGAAGGAGGAAAGCAGTGGGGCAGAGCTAATTCAGCCCATAACTAGCTGAAAATCAGGTGCTTCATGTTCTTGTGGGTTTGGACCCACAGTAAGTCTATGATTTTAGGTGACCACCTTTGAGAAAGTATCTTTCCTTCTCCTTCCTGCTAAAGAATGAGCTCTCACCTACTGTCTCATTTTTCATCTCTACCTGAAGAGGCTTCCACAATACCTCTAACAGTTTTAAATGGCACCCAAAATGCCAAACTCTAAGGTCCTAGGGAAATTACAGACAAATATGAATTTGCTGAGCTGTATTACACACATCCTTATTGCTGTTAGCAGTGACACATGCTCCTGCTGATGAGATACCTGGATGCAAAGCAGAACATGCAGGAAAATTTCCCTTTTAAATTAATAATGTTGTAATTTTCACCATTCAGGTAATGGTAATGCACAATTTTAAATTCAATTAACTTTCCAGGGTACAAGTAGTTACTGTCAGTGCACAGGTATGGCAAAGCAGAGTGTCACAGCCAGGGCCCATCCTGCCACCCCAGCCAGGAACAGGGCAGCTGGGGACAGCCAAAGGCATTGGGACAAGGAACATGTGAGGAGGTTCCAGGAGAAGTAATTATGACACTCAGGGTCATGGAATTTATTGCACATCCACAAAGGGTTTCTGTGCATGGCTTTGTGCCTGTGTGTAGAGCTGCTCTTGCCATGTTCCACCTACCCCTTCATCCTGGTGTGCAGCTCCATCACCTCCTCTTCTGCTCACCACCCGCGCAGCTTCATCCCATAGATGGACGTCCCTGCCAGGAACACACAGCCCTGAAGGTCACCAACCCATACCAACCTGTTTTTTAAAAAACGGGTTTAGGCAAGATAATCCTTGAAAGGAATCCCTGATTTGGAATCACTGTGAAATTGGAGTCACCTTCCAAATCTTTGTCCTCCAGCTCCTGAATGTGTCAGTTTCCAAACCCTGCTGCCAGGTCTTCTTTCTTTTCTGTGCACCTGGTAACAAAATGAGATGAAAAATATTTTTTGTGGAAGAAATTGGAAAATGTTTTTCTCTAATTTGGAAGTGTTTATCAAACATTTTAGCTTTTTCTGTGTCTCATTTCCATTTTCTTTAATTAAAAAAAAAAAAAGAATCCACAGGACAAGATGTAGAATTTCCTGTTAAGAAAATTGGAATAAAATATTTGTTTTCAGGCCTCATTAATCACTACAATTTCGGTGCATCTGGGGATCTGTGGTTTCATCCTCCCCAGCAGTCCATGCTCTCTAACCCACTGTATCTTCTGTAGAGCACAGAGGTCAGACTTTGTCTTGGCAGTGTTATTCTGCACTCTACTATTACCAGAAATGCTGCTTGCTGATTTTCTGTTGACATTCTGAATTTGCCCTGTCAATTTCCTTTGCCTTGTAACAAGCATTTTGACAAATTAAATGCTCATTGCAAGCAACTTATTTATTTTCTATTTGTTGCTTTCCCCACCCTTCCTAACCAGCCTGTTGTTTTTATGGTTGAATAAGTATAAATAATTAGCACATCAAGTAAAATCAGATCTCTCCTTTGGAAAATTATTGAGACTGAATGAAGGCTGCATCGACCAAATTGGTTTCTGCAATTGTTTCCTCAGTTCTACTCTGTGAAGCTTTCTAACAGACTTAGGAAGTATGGATAAGGCTAGCCACAGCTTTTTTGGAAAAAAGAAATATCTCCCCAACTCCCTCAGATTTTTTCCCTGAGGGGCTATTTATTTAGTGCTGAGCCTTGCCAGACCACTTGATACTTCTAACACACAAAAGCAGTTACAGTATATAAATGATTCAGAGATACATTTTGAAGTAATTAAACGCAGAGCAGCGATGCAGAAAATTAGTCAAAATTAGTGTAAAATTATGATAACTGCCATGCTGAGTATTGAGTGCAGTGGAAGCTGCAATGGTAGTGGAAAAAAGGGGAAGGATTATGGTTTAGGTCACGGTCCTGGAAGTCAAAAGACCAATGTTTCGTCCTAGTGTGACCTCAAGCAACCCCCCAACTTCTGTTCCTCATCTTGCAAAGGGGGATAATCTCTCTCTGCTACAAAGAAGGACATTTACCAACTTTTATGAAGTACTTCTACATGCTGTGATGTGAAATGCACTGACACCAGTTTCAGCAGGATTTTCCCTCCTAGAAATCTTTAGGAAAAAAAGAAACTATGTAGCTTATTTAGTTTGGAAAGTATTTCAGAGATGTTTTCAATGGTAAAGTCAGATGCTCCTTAACTTTTGGCAGAACTTCTCTGCCCATATCCTGAGCAATTCTGTTTATTCTGTGTTTCATATGAAGAACTGTTGTTCCTTCCTCCTCTCCATATCCCTTCCTGTGCTCAGGGTGCAATGCTGAGCAGGGTGGGGGACCAAAGCTTTTGTTGTGAACCAGGGCTTAAGGCACAGCCTTGGCTGAAGGTGCTGGTGGAGCAGGACTTGTGAGACAATATCCTCTGAATTAGTCTCTTGGATGTGTCCCATAACTGCCTGCTCCCTCTCTACTCCACCAGCCTGGAAAAGGACTCAGTGAAGTGGATGGGGTTGGGAGAGCTCCTTGCAGGGGTGCAACAGAGAAAAGGGATTGAAACTGTTTGGTGTCGAAACTGTGTTCAGTGTGCATGAGGGTGTGCATCCAGTGCAGGCACGTGCTCAGGGCCAGAAGTCTGAATACAGTCAGGAGTCCTCTCTGGTCTGGTCTTCAGAGGAGCCCCAGGAGATCTAACATATGGATATCAGATATCCATGTATACAGGCCCCCACTATCTCTGGACTTTTCTTTCTGTGCAACACAACCACACTCTACTACGACCAGTTACTCTGTTGTTGCAGCCATTGCCTCTGCTTCCCTGGGCTTTTCCTGTTCTCTGCTGTCTTTTACCTGGTGAATTACCTTGAGCTCCTTGGAGGAAGGAATGCAGTTTAATTCTATGTCTGTGCAAGGCCTCCTGCATTGAGGTTCTGGCCCTTGCTGGGTTTTAAATCATTATTTTAATGTGGGTAAAAATTACATTTGTCACTTCATGCTTGTTTCCATCAAAGCTGTTGAGCCCTCAGATTACTTCCAGAGATTTTATGCAGGTGTAACTCCTAGAGTAGGAGGCTTTGAATGATACAAGTTTAGAATAATCTGCTCATGCAGATGGAAAAGGTTAGATTGTACTTCATTTGCATGTTGTTACCAAGTATGAATGTTTCCATAATTTTGATTAACATTTTTGAACCTCATGAATAAAACCCCCCAAATTTATGAGTGTTAGCAATAAAACGGTTATGTTGGATATGTCCTGGGTGAAAGACAAATTCTAATCTTGTGTGTTCAGGTCAGGCTCTGGACACAGCAGAGAGGGGGCAGCAAACAAGCCTGATAATAAAGCTAATGCTGAAGATGATACTCAAGCAAAATTTTTGGGAGTTCTTGTTTCTTCCAGAAGAACATAAGGAGCAGATTCTTCTAAGGTGTGGTAGGAGCCAACAACAACAGAAACAATCTGAAAGCCTGGTTTGGCTGTAGGAGTTGCAGAGGAGCCAGGTTAGGTGACTGCTGCAGTGCCTTCAGAGTATATCAGCCACTGGGGCAAGAGGCCCACTGAAAAAGCAGGAAAAAGCAGGAAAAGCTGTGGTGGGAAGAAAAGGGTGTTGGTGACGAGTCATCTGCTAAGGACCAATTTTTGTATGATCCAGGCCAAACTAAGCTGATTCCTACTCTGAATTTTGAACAAGGTATTTGAATGGAAGTGGAGGTGAATTGATGGAGGAATCTTTATTGAGATGGGGATCACCTTGATCTTCTACCATCAGCAACGTTTCCAGCCTGGTGAGGAGTGTTTGGGAAGTGCATGAGGTAACCAGGAACCAGTTGGGGTTTTTTTGCTCCCTGGAGCAAAATTATTACTAAGTCATGTTGTCACTGTTGTTATGGGGGACCTCGACCTTGCCAAGGTCACCTGGCCATGGAAATGTTTTGGACCTCTGTGTCCAAGGAGTCCCTCCTCTTCCACAGAGCCCTCCATGTGCAAGGCCTGATGGATGGCTCCATACTGGCACCCAAGGCACTGCTCAGACAGTAAAGGAGTAGCAGAGTGAGAGGGAGGGCAGGCAAGAGGGCAAAGAGAGCCAGTGAAAGTGAAGTGCAGTGGCTGGAAGGACAATGATTATGGGAATGGGAGAAGAGACTGTCAGTGCTCAGAAAGATGCAGTTATAATAAATCATTTAAATAACATGAAGCTCTTCTGACAAAAATGGGAAGAAGAAATTAAGGAAGGTAGGAAAGAAAGATCACAATATAGGAGCAAGCAGAAGAAAGGCCAGTTAGATTAAAGAGAGAGACAATGAGGAAGGCAGGCATGGTGGGTGTGAGGAGGAAGGCTGGCAGTGGGTCAAGAAGTAGGGGCACACACAGAAAGCCCACGAGTGACCAGGGCAGGGCTGCTGATGGGGAAGTTGAGAAGGTACAGCTGTGGGAGCTCTGCACCAGGGTTGTCTTCTGCAGCTACTTCCCCTGGCAGCTTTCAATGGGAGCCTGATTTCACTGGTCAGTGACAGGTCTTGGGATTTAGCTCTTTAAGTCATAACATGCTGATGCAGCACAGCTGTCAAATTGTGTAATTTACATTTATATAACCCCTGTTATTCCAATCTGGACTAAGAAAAGATTGCATCCTGCCAAAACCTTTCCTACTTGAAACATGATTAAATATTACCTCACTAACACTGCACGTACTAATTAAAGTACACTAATTAGTTATTTGAGAGCCCAGAGGTTAGGCACACATGGATTACCCACTGTAATTTGGGGGGGAGGGAGAACACACATCCAAAATAGTCTCTCTAGTGTTCCCAATGGGAACATTTCCTCCTCCCTGCTTCAAGCTGCTCTTGGCCACTCCTTTGAAGCTGCATTAAGACGTCTACCCGATTACAAATGTAACAACAATGCCGCTTATGCTCTGTAAAATTCTGTTTAAAAATTGCCACATTATTATTTTGCTTGGACCTTTTTTTATTTGGGACAGTTTCCTGACCTGTTCCCTAAGTGGAGGCAGGTGGGAAGACGCTGCAGCACGAGCTTGCAAACTGATGTGGTGTAGGGGCAGCTGGGGCTTTGGGCAGCCTTCAACCCTCTGCAGCTTTGGGTTTGCAGCATTCCCAGTGCAGGAAGACACGAGAGCTCAACGATGCACAATGTCATGTGATGTGGTCATGGCTGGACAGCCCTTTTTTAAGGACCATGTCCTACATTACTATTACTTGCATGCAATTTTCTGTTTATATTAATCCAGTGTATATAGATCCCATTAAAGAATTGGGACGTTTGTGTTGTTGCATGCGGTACCAACTTGAAGAGAAAATACAGTATCTAAAGCATCTGCATCAGAAGGCTTGCAATCTGCATGATTTATTTGGTAGAGAAATTATTTATTTATTCCTTTCTTGTTCTTTGCTACCCACTTGTAAAATATTCATGCAGCTCCTCTCTGATGGCTAGTACTTCTTTAGTTGAATTATCTGAACTTAGAAAACAAATTCTTTCTTCAACTAATGGATTTCCAGTAGTGTTTCTCTTCAGCTATTTCTCTCTGCAAAAGGGTCTAAGCCATTCCCACTGGGAAATCTTTATGAGTCTGTTGGAAGACAAGGTTCTGGCCCATTTTCACTTAAAATCACCATGATCTGAGTATGGGGAGCTTGAGGGCCTGGAAGTTTTAAGCCACAGTAGTCACTTCTCAGCTGATCCTCCCAGCAGCAACCCAGTCTGAGAGTTCCAGGGCAAAGAAAGTTGGAGCATAAGTTCCTCACAGTTGAGGTAATTGAACCCTGGTAATTGCCACATACTCAGTAGAGCTTAGTCTGCCAAGTGCCAAATAGAAGAGAGGAGGCTGCTTTTCCTACCTTTCTACTAACCTTTTGTGAGTGATTGACCATGGGTTGCCTATACCTTTATTTATGGTGCTTCTGTCTTTCCCTTATGTACAGAGTGCAAACTGTAGCTACTAATGTCACATATTAGTGGGGTCATCAGCACAAGCAGAACTAAGCTCCTTCATTTCACTATGGGTTTTTTTATACCTGAAATACTCTTTTCCCCCTACATAATATATGTAAATGCCCTGAGCAGAATATTAGTCCAGGGTGTTTCTCTTAGCTTTAATTTGCATATTTCCACCTCTGTGAAGCATGAAGTCAGACAAGTCCCAAGGGTCAAAGCCAATGTCTCAAGTGTCCTCTGGAAAGTGATGAAGTTACCTGCTCTTTAAAAGAGAATGACTCCATTGTTGTATACTGCCATATTCCCCATCAAACCCCAGCTTAATGCCAAGATCATCCCTGAAGGCTGATGCCTCACCCCAAGGCAGGTCATGTACAGCAAGAAGTAAGGACTTGTGAAAAAACAGCTTTCTAAATGGGGCAAGGAAACTCATGTGGATGGAAATGGATTTTCATCTTCTTGAATAGGGAGTCCAGCACAGTGGTTGTCACTTCATGTGTGATTAATTTTATTCCCTTATATTATAATGAAGTATGTTTCCTTTACTCCTCTTCTTTTGGTCTGTTTAATTTCCCATTAGTTTTGAAGTCCCCTTTGTAAGCTTGAAGTAAAGTGTGCCCTTCAAGTGTTTGCTGGACTGGGGTTACTCAGCACCTTTCAGGTCTGAGCTTTAGCATGGAGCTGAAACAGATGCTGAATGATAAAATACAGACTTTGTCTCAGCCTTTCTGAGTTTTGCATTATCATGGGGTGTCTCTAAAGGTATTATCTTGGTGTATACCTCTGAAACAGCCATATGTAAAGGGATGAATTTGTTGTTGTATTTATCCTCTGCTTCTCAATGTAGGAAATTGTGTCTCAGAACTAAGCTTCCCACAGAAGATTGCGTTTGACAGATTTACTCCAGAAATTTGGCCAAGATAAATTTTAAAAGTCAGGTCATAATTTACACATGGTATTTCAGGTACCAGATCTTTTTTTCAAGATTCTTTGCTGTTTAAAAGTCAAGTAAAGGTTTGTGCTTGTTTAATTTATCTTTGATAATTGACTTTCAGGTTGAACACTGAGAAAAAAAAAGAATGTCTTACTGTGATGTATATGTTTACTTTAAAAAACCCCAAACAACACACACACACATAAAATTTAGGGCTAAATCCAAACCCAACAACAAAACATGTCAGAGATGTCTGGAAGAAGATTTTTGTCCTATCATCCTGTTGGCATGCATAATTTCATGTATGTGATAAGCTGGTTGAACAGTCTGCAAGTCCTGCAGGCTTCCTGAGAAATCAAGGAAAAAATATATAGAAAGCAATTTGCTGCTAGGAGGACTAGCACTAGAGAGCCCTTGGTATCAAGTCTTTTCTTGTGAGAGAAGCTCCACACTGAGGGGGATAAAGTTCTGGTGCAGCAGCAGGTGGGGTTTGGTTGGATGCCCTTGGTACAGCTCCCTGCTGTCCTCCAGACCCCTCAACAAGGCAGAGACGTGGGGAGGTCACTGGCAGCCAGGTGATGGAGATCTTGTGATGGCCAGCTCTCACACTACCAGCTCACCTCAGAAGAGAGGCACGAAGAGCAGTGTTGCCTCTGCATTACCACCACTTCTCCATAGTTCCCTGCTCAGCACATTGGCTACTTTCCAAAGGACTCAACTCCTTCATACTTTTTTTGATATCTGCAGACAGGTTAAACTCAAAATGGCTGGAGGAGTTGCAGCACCTAGAAGGATACAGTCCCCAGCCAATTTAGGTGTCCAACTATGTCTTTTCCTTCCTGCTGCTATGCTTTCACCTCTTTCTAGACTAAGGCATATATTCCAACAATAAATATTTCTGTAGTTGGGTTGACACATAACACTCCTGACGGATGGCTCCACACTGTCTCCTGAATTGTTATGGAAAATACGGCAGTGTCCACTAGAAAAACTTCTCTAGTGAGTGTCTGTTAAGATGGAGAGATGAGCTGTGTGCCTGACTCTTGGTTTCCTTTTACTTCTTCTGATGAGCCCCTGTATGTGGAAGGGTGCTGTGTTAGGTGTGCTTGAACTCACCTTGCCCTGGAGATGGTCTGCTGCTCTTTAGAGGAAGGAACAAGCAAAGTTTGTGTTGTCTGATTTCACTTCCCATCTTCCAGCTATTTGAGCTAATCTTTGAGAGTGTTTCATTTTCCTGGTGTCACACCTTCTGAGTACTGGCAGGCTAAACTGAAAAATGGCAGGGGAATATGCTCCATGTAATTTATGAAAAAGTAACACAGAAGTAACAAAAGCCACTTTTTCCCTGTGGTTTTTGTTACTGTAAAATGGGACTGGATGGGAACCCTGGGTACACTTTAATAATTCCCAGATACTAATAAGAAATGGCCCAGCAGCTTGTGGTACATAAGATTTCAGGAAGAGCAACAAATGACTGTGACTTCTGATCCACATCAACAAGACCACAAACCACTGAACTCCAAAGAAATGGTGCATCCAGAAAACCTACTAGATGGTTTTATGAAGGAGTCATTGTTTTTCAAAACAAAATGAATGTGGAAAGGACAATTTTTGGCAAATAATTACATCTGTAATGGAAAACATATTCTCTCATTAAACTACACTCCTAATCTTCCTCGCTTATTTATCGGCTTTTGATGGAGCAGAGTCTGGGATTTATATTCTGTCCAATGTCCCACAGAACTTTTGTCCAGTAAAGAAGGTCATCTGTAAATTTCACATAGGCAAGCGTAACATTTTCCTACCATAACATCATCTTTAAAAGAGGGCAAAAAAACCCCACGGCATTAAAAGCTCTGTAAACCTAAGAAAATACATTTGTTCAGCTGAGCCCACATTAAGCTTGATTTGCTTCATTTGGAAACAGCTGAAACTGGGTAATCTTGAGCTTGTAGTGAGAAATATCAATTTAACATGTAGTTGGTGTGCTAAGGGCTGCCCTGTTCCAATTAAAAATCCACTGTGTTTTTATGGTGGTATTCTGGAGGGTGTCTTGATTTGCTGATGAATGCTGACAGGACTATTAAAGCTGTGAAACAACATCACTTGAATGTGGCACAAAATGAAAGAAAGGCACTGCCATGCTGCTCTTGGGTGTTATTATCCTGATTAAAAATTGGAGCCAAAGTAAAAATCATCCCTAGGCAATGCATTTATTTATTTATTTATTTATCCCTTTAAAATGACTTCATGGTATTGGTAGTTGTGTTTCCTGACAGGAAACCTTAAGGCACTGTGATTAAGTGAAGGAACATTTTTTATTAACCCCTCTTTCTTGTGCCTAGAGCACGGATGAAGAATGACTGAGTTTGCTGTGTGACAGTATGAATATGCAATGCTGAGACTTGGACAGGCCCCTGACTGTTCATGTTTTCTGGCACTCTTGGTTATTAAAAATCCTTCTCTCAGCAGAGTTTTGAGAGTCATGTCAGCAGGCCTTTGAAATTCAATGGGAAAAGAGTCACCTGGATAGAACATAGCCTTTCATTTGTCCCCTTAAATTGGCCATGATGATTACCTGTTTTCCCATTTTTTCCCCATGTATTCAAAGACCTAGGAGTCATTCACATGATGATTTGACCCACAAACTAAGCAGCCAAGCAAGAGCCTCACCAGCTTTGGGTTTTGGTGCCAAATCAAACATCTCTCACGTCCTTCTATGTGGAAAGAGGCAGGTTAGAAATAAAGTAGACTTCTTTGCATAAGGTCCAAACAACACTTATTTTCTATGTGTGATTATGGGGTGATTTTAATTAACTACTTTCCTGTCCTCAGCTTGCACATGAACAGACTGCACGGTAGAGTTGAGAACAGGCAGAGAACTGGACATGGCTGGGGAGCTGGGAATGAAGAGGGATGCAGAACAGAGATCGGGCTGGAACCAGGAGTGGATGGTTCTTTCTACCCTGAGAGGAGGGAACCTTGTAAGTAATTATCAAGTGAGCCCAGCTTTCCTCACAATTCCTTGTAAGGAAAGCTGGACTCACCTGGTTGCCAATGTAGAAGTGGGAACAAATAAGCACTGATTTTCCAATCAAGGTATTGATAAACTTAACTGAGGCACAAACAGTGTGAGGAAAAAAGTATTTAATTTTCTATACACCAATGTCCCTAACCTGGTAATAAGCTTGTCTGTATTGCTGTCACTGGATGCTGCCCATAGAACTCTCAAGCCTGGAATGCAAAAGCCTGTGAACATAACCTATTTAGGAAGAGTCAGGAGGGAAAGGGGAATGGCAAACCTCAAAATGAGCTGTTATCTCCTTCTGAGTCACTGGGCATCCTCTCCCTTTCCCTCTTTCTCTCTCCTTCTCCACACCCCCACAGTTTGTACTCTGGTTTCAGGGGACTTGAAAAGCAGTGCAGGGAGAAAACATCTGCTTTTTTTCCCAGCAACAGACAGGTTTCCCTGAAGAGTGCATGCCCATGTGTCCTAGGTTAAAATGTAAGATGTGCCCAAAGTATGTATTCTATCACCATCTTCATGAGCTGTTGAAACCAGGTGGGGCAGTGTTT